>JAGVVM010007141.1:0-15940 GCA_019149425.1 Psidium friedrichsthalianum
AACGTCTTTTTGTAAAGTGATCATGAGAAATGGTCTCAAAATAGGATTGGCCCTACAAGTCGGAATGGTTGTGGCCCGTTATCCTAATTTTCTCTGAGAAATTTTTCTGAATTATTTACCCATGAGCGGTAAAACGGTCATTTCATGAAGAAACGAGAAAGGAAATTCCATCAAAAATAGGATTGACAACTAGTCGAATGCCCCGTTTCCTAATTTCTGAGATTTTTTTGAATTTTTTCCACAGAGCATTTTTCGAGACCATATTACCTATAAGGGACAAAATCCGTCATTTGAAAAGATGGGAAGGAATTTCATCAAAAATGAGATTGAACATCCGAGAGTGGCCTTCTTCCTAAGTTTTTGTGATTTTTTCCGAACCTTTTTCGACAATTTACCCATTAAGGTAAAATCGTCATTTTGAAAGATCAGGAGGGAAATTCATCAAAAATAGGATTAACCACTCGGAATGGCTTGTTTCCTAATTTCTTGAGATTTTTCTTGAATATTTTACCCATAGAGTGGTAAAACTGTCATTTCATGAAGAACGGGAAAGGAAATTCTCAAAATAGGATGGACCATCGAAATGGCCCCTTTTTCCTATTTCCTGATATTTTTTCGGAATTTTTTTTCTAATCTTTTCGCGAGCAATTTGTCACAAGAATGGTGGGCACAAATTTCGTGCTTTCGAAAAATCAGAGAGGAAATTCATCAAAAAATAAGGATTAACAAGTCGAAATGAATGGCCCGTTCCCAAATTTCTAAGATTTTTTCTGACAATTTTTAAATTTTTCACAAGAAATATTTTGTCCTATAAGGGGCAACATCGTCATTTTAGAAAAATCGGAAGGAAATTCTCAAAAATAGGGATTGACCCAGGAATCGCAATGGCCCCGTTCCTATGTTCTAAGAGTTTTTTTGAATTTTTCCATGGAATGTTTTCGAGACCAATTTACCTAGAAAGTCAGGAACAAAATCGTCATTTTGTGAAGAGATCGGAGAGGAAATTCATCAAAATAAATTTACACAGTCAAGATAGAGACCTTTTTTTTTTTCCTAATTTTTGTGATTCTTTTTGGAACCATTTTGAACACATTTACCCATGAAGGGCAGAATATCGTCATTTTGAAAAGATTATAGGAGGAAATTCATCAAAAATAATATAGGATTGGCCAGTCGAAACATTACCTCGTTTCCCGGGTTCCTAATTTTCGAGACTATTTCCTGAATTTTTTCAGATTTGTCGGACAATTTACCTGCCCATAAGGGCAAAAATCAATCATGTTTGGAAAAAATTAGGAAGCAAAATTCAATCAAAAATAGGTGATTTTGGCCAGTTGAAGAATATGGCCCGTTTGCCTAATTTTTTTGATTATTTTTCTTCCGCTTTCCCATTCCTTCCCCCCCTTCCCATTTTCCTCACCTGAATTTTTCTTAATTTTTTTAACTTTTTGTTTAGGAACTTTTTAATTGATTTTTTTTTACAATTTTTTTATTTCTTTTTTTTAATTTTGGTAAAATTTGGGAGACAAAATATATTCAACCAAACGGGCACATGGATCCGGCTATCGCCATAGTCACTATTAAGCGGTCGCGGAAGGGGGGGGGGGGGAAGGGGGGAGGGAGAAGAAAAGGGGGGAAGTAGGGGGAGGGGGGGGGGAGTAGGGGGGGAGGGGGAGAGGAAGGGGGGGGGAAAGAGTGAAACAAACAGAAAAATCGGAATGAAAAAAGGGGGGAAAGGGGAAGGGAAGGAATAATAAGAATGGGAGGGGCTACGAGAGTGGCTGTTTCTTGGTGTCTTAGAGGAAAAAGGGGGGAGGGGGGGGGGGGGGGGGGGGGGGGGGGGGGGGGGGGGGGAAAGAAAACTTTAAGGGTTCGTCTCCAGGTTGAAAAAAAACAGAAATATTTGCAAAACCTTGCACACAGGCCATCCAGTAGTATATGGGGGGGCCAAGTACATTGCGGCATATGAGTTGCTCTAGGTAGAAACCCCTCTCTACGGCCCCCACCGCCGGCGCCCCCCAGGCCTTAAAGTCCATCTAAGACAAAAGAAAAGCAAATCTGAGCAAGCCCGCTTCTTATATTTCTTGAAGGCCTCATCTTTAAGCCTAATTGTGATCAATTTTAACCAAGCTAATGAGTCACCGATCCCAAAGCAATCTATTCGTAGAACATCTTAGGCATAACTGATCCTACTTTTCTCATAACCCACATTTTTTTATTTTTTATTCTTATTTTTATTATTTATTTTTTAACTATTCCTTTATCCTATATTTGGTTTTATTTCTGTATTTAATCTTCTCCTTGTGTCGTCCTTTCAAAAATTTCAAAAGCCGCAATCTATATCCTCATTCCTATAATGCCCTAGAATCAATGACGTATAAGTATCTGCATGCATTTCAGTACTGAAAAATCTTACCAAATAGCAACATAGCTTCTTTAGTGTCATTGATTGGCTCCCATGTTCTTCGCTTCTGTGTTGTAAGTAGCTTCCTTCTCCTTCACCTTAATGATAGGCTTCTGTCCTCCAAACGTGAAACGATGCCCTTCTGGAGCAGCACTCTGGACATTTCTGTATGTGCTCGCGCTGAACTCCTTGGAGCTCTCCGCGCAATTCACCACCCTACAGAAGAACACATTCCCCATGCTCCAGGCTCTGCGAATCTCTCCTTGAGCGTGCGTGCCTCATCGACGACACCATTAGAGGGGAGGGTCTCCCATCGTCTTGAGCATGGGACTTCAGCTCTTCTTCCCATTTCCAAGCCTTCTCGGCAGCAAAAACAAGTGTGCCTTCACAGTAACAAGCTTCTGCCCGATCTTGTCTAAATGCCCTTACATCGAATCTCTCATATACTTTCATCATAAGGTGAGAAGAAATCTTCCTATCGGCCGATAGTACTCACTCATCTCAGCACCACATTGACAGAGTCGAGCACCGACCCTTTTGAGACATCACTCTTGCAATTTCTAATGTTGACGTTTTGCTTCGACGGACGGAGAGAAGAGGGATGGCCTATCGATCGATCGATCGAAACAGGAAGGGTGGCTTGTTGTTTAGGGGTACATGGAGTCTATGCCCCTGGACGAGGAAGGTTGCATGGTGTCTTCGTTCTCTCCTGACCACATAGATTGCTGAATACTCCCTGCTCTCTTGCGTGTATTGCACTCCCTTAGCGTTTGAGTCATTCTTGATGTTGAAGGTCTTGCGTATCTCCCTCAGGGGTCTTATGGAGGTGGTGGTGAGTCGTGATGTACGAGTTAATGAAGCAAGCGAGTGGGATTGGAAATAACTCAACGGAGACTATCATCGAAGTTGGAGAATCATCAACCCTACACCAATAACTATACCGATAGACCCTGAAACTACCGATGATGAAGATGCACCGCGACAACCAAAATGCGAAGCTTGCAACGATTTGTATGATTCGACAATGAAGTACATCTGTATGTCTCTTGGCAGATGCCGAGAATATAAGCTTTGAAGAGGCGGTGCGAGACAAGAAATGGAAAAATGCCATGGATGAGGAGATTAAAGCAATTGACCGTAACAACCATGGAAGTTAATGGAATTGCCGGAAGGATGTCAGCCCATTGGTGTGAAGTGGGTATCAAGAGCAAGATGAACGCTCAAGGCGAAATAGCGCGTACAAGGCGCGACTTGTTGCGAAGGGATACAAGCAAAAGGCAGAATCGACTACGACGAGGTATATGCTCCTGTTTGCAGAGAATTGGAGACAATCCGATGCTTCATTTCCAAGGCGCTCAATTCAGATGGCGATATTTCAATGGATGTCAAGTCAGCATTCTTGAATGGTGTGCTCGAAGAAGAATTTATATCGAGAAAAACCACGGGGGTTAAATGTAAATCCACGGGAGAAGGAGAAGAGAAGGGGCTGAAGTAGACTCAGAAGGCACCCCAACGCATAGGTCGCACTCCAGAAATAGATAACGTTTGCTCCTTCAACTTCGCATTTAAAGTTTATTCAACAAAATCGTCCACCACGAGCTTGTTGCTTTCAAACGGACGCTGAATCGTGTTGCGAAGTCGTTGCCGTGGCCGCCGCCATTGTGATCGGTCCGCGCGAAATCCGACTTGTTGAATTCGTGCTAGTAGAATCCACTCGCCGCCGAGCCAAGAAAGCACCCTGACTTCGTATTGTTGGATTTGTCTAATGCTGCTCAAGGTATTGTATGAAGGCAGAAGCTCAAGGACCATTGAGATTTAACAATAGACAATAATATGGGCCAAATCTCACATGCGCTCTTGTTAGAGGAAGTCAGATCAGCATCTTAGGACACCAACTTGAATAATTCGTAGTATTATATGACATGGAGTGGACCCAAAATCATGCACCCATAGTTATCCCCAAGTTGACACCCATTATTCCAATCCTACCAACATGAGCTAAGTTACGATATTAAACTGTTCAAGCTCAGGGCCAAGTTCACGATTTTCTCTTTGCCACAGTTGGACTTAACAAATCAGCATGGAATACTCCAAACGAGTCTAAACCGCACCCATCTTAGATTAGTTTCAGAACAGCATGGTGATGGTGCTTGGTCTCTTCGTCGAGCCTGGAAGTGCCGTTGGTGGACTCGCCTGGACCTTGTGTTTCACACACTGGATGACCTCGTCTTGCTCCAAAATTATGAACGCACGCAAGCTATGGATTCACTCCAAAGACAACTCCTTCTGACTTAATATTGCAACGAAAATCCTCTCTGAATAGCCACCCATTTGCTCCCTAGATAGCCTTGAACTTGATCCTTGGATAGCAGGCATTTGAAGTACCAAACAGCAAAGATCATCACGGTTTGAAGATTCCCAATGCATCTCGTAAGGATTTCGTAACATCGCAACAGATTATAACCTGGGCAAACATGCGATTTTGAAAGAATAATGTCAAAGAAGGGTTTCCCCAATAGCCTCCAGTAGTCATCTTTTTGCTCTCCTCTCATATTGGCTTTGCAAAGGGAGGTCAGAGCATCCCCATGGTGGGCCGAGCGTGATTGGTCACGGATCTCGTCCTGGACCCAAGTCACGGTGTGCTTCTTCGAGGCCTTAACTTCGAGGTCTTCGCTGCTACTCTCACCGAGGATCATCTGGTGTTGCGAATGGGACGGCGGCGGCTAGGGCTGATGCGGGTAGTGAGGCGGTATGTCGCCATAGGAGGAGATGACCTCGATGATCATCTCGCGAGGAGTAGTGGACTCCTCCTTGTAAAAATTGATCGGCAAGTATGTGTGGGAAGGACTACAGACTCTTCTGGGGGAATACCAATGTTGGTGGCTAGGGTTTAGAGAGGGAGGAGCCGCGGCGGTGAGCTGCCAATGTGGGTCGAATGAAAACTCCCTCGAGAAGCCGCCGGCCGTGCCCGTCGAAGAGAGTCCCCCCTCATTATCTTTTCTTCCTCCCTTTTTCTCCATTGTGGAACCCCGCCTTTTTCCTTTTTGGTGCCCCATCATTATTCTCCCCTTTTTTTTTTATCTAATCATGGTGTCCACCACCATTTCATGCATCCCTTTTCTACTTTATGAACGTATCAGGCTTTTCTCCTAACTTTTCTGCTCAAATTGACTCCATTCAGCCGTTTGAGCCTCTCAACCAGCTTTCTTTCAACTCCTTTTCTTTTTGCTTTCAGTCCTCTTTTGTCCTAGAGGAACGTGTCCGTTATTTGGAGTTGTTCGAGAAGATTTGTGCCTTTTGCGAAGAAATCACATGCTCTCCATAATGGGCGACGGTCCATTGATTCATTTCTTCCACCCGCGTTCTCCACTCATCACCGTCTTCAATAATGGTGTCTCCAAATTGTGGGCCCCCCCTGCACTCACTATTTCTTGTCGTCTTGGTGTTTATTCTCCGAAGGGAATCGACATCACGTGACAACCTTTCCAATAGCAATTGACGCATGCAATCTGCCAAATGAAGCGCAGTTTGGCCATTAGGATTATGTGCTTTCAGAAGTGAAGATATAAAATTATTTATCTCTCCTAATGAAGCTTTTTAGAGCAAATCCGTAATTCCATTCACGTTGTCCTCTCATACTAGCCCTTGTCCACTAACAATTGTCTTGTTCTTCTTTGAGAAAATCTTCTATCTCAAGATTTTATTTACATTTTCTTCTTCATCTTCATGTAACATTGCATCAGTCAAGTTCCCGCGTTTCAAAGGATAAATTGAATTCGAAAAATCGAACGCAACAACGAAAATGCACCATCAAGCCATTGAAAAATTTGGACTATTAGAGGACATTGTCACAACTCCTAAAATGCAAAAATCGAAAATTACAAAGCTAAAATGAATTTTTTATCATTTTTTTCAATTAACCTGAAAATGAGATTAACAAAGTAAATCCCGATTCTAGATTATTTTTGCAAATTTTCTTTGGCTAAAGTGAAGAGAAAATTAAAAGAAAAATACTAACTATTTTTTTCATATTTTTGTGGCCTCAAACGCTATTTATTTTGAAATATTTTCTTAATTTTTGAAAAATATTAAAAAAATAAAAAAATATATATGAAAAATTATTTTTTATTCAAGAATGGTTACTTAGGCTTGGCTAAGGCTTCCAAAGTTGATTTTTCAATTTTCTCATTTTTTCTTGAGTTTTTATGAATTTTTCGAAAATAAAAATGCCGAAAAATACTGAAAATATGAAAAATAATTTTTGGTCAATATTAGTTCTCCAGGCTTGGCCAAGGTCCCCAAAGTTGATTTTTTAATTTTATGAATTTTTATGAATTTTCTATTAATTTTTCAAAAATAAAATTGCTGAAAAATACCAAAAATACGAAAAAAATCATTTTTGATCGAAATTGGTTCCCTAGGCTTGCCCAAGGTCTCCAAAGTTGATTTTTTTAATTTTATAAATTTTTATAGATTTTCTATAATTTTTTAAAATAAAAAATGCTGAAAAATACCGAAAATATGGAAAATCATTTTTTTTGTCAAAATTAGTTCCTAGGCTTGTCCAAGATCCCCGAAGTTGATTTTTTAATTTTATGAATTTTTATGGATTTTCTATTAATTTTAGAAGAGAAAGATGATTAAAAATCAGTATCAACAACTGCCCCTCTTTGAAAGGAATCTTGGTAAATGTTTATTTCAAAGACGAGATGACACCTGAATCCTAATCGACTCAACCTAAGAAATACAAGATTCGTGATATTTGATCTCCAATATCTCTCTATGTAAATTCTGATCCAGTCTGGGTTTGCGGAGGCTCTTATGAAGTGAGGGAAAGATAGAGAGGAGAGTTTACCTAGCACTTACTTGCCCGTTATATGGCTGTTGCCTGACATAAATGCTCTTTGAACAGGCACCCCAAAGATTCATCCTAAGGATACTCTGGGGAGGTTAAGTTTTGACCCGTATGGTAAGTCAACCCATGACAGAGTTCCTATTGAAAGGATTCTAGTGGCGATCTATCCTACTTAGAGGATTCGCTTACATTTTGACCCGTATGGTGGGTCGTACCATGATAGAATCCTAATGAATGGATGCTACTAAGCGGTTTACCCGATGTGGTTTATCGAAGAAAATGGCTATAAGAAGACTTTGTACCTGTAAGAAGGACTTTGAACATGGTTCACCCAATGTGGGATCTACCGAATGAGTGCCTGTAAGAAGGACTTTGTGCCTGTAGAAAGGACTTTGTGTCTGTAGGAAGGACTTTGTGCCTATAGGAAGGACTTGGTACCTATAGGAAGGTCTTTTGAAAACGGACTGTTCCGTATTGGGGTTTCCAATAGAAGGGCTCCAGAGATAGGGTACCCTACTAAAAGGGTTTGTTTATGTGGTGCCTGCAATTCAGGACTTGAAAGCGGACTGCTCCGTATTGGGGTTTCCAATGGAAGGGCTCCATGACTCGACATGTCCTAAATGTCGTCCCTTTTTGGGTAGACAGAAGAGGTATGACTGACAAAATGACGATGCCAATCTGCGATCTGGGGAGATCAGAAATCCCGCAGAAGCTCAAACCTAATTTAACTTACCTTGAAGGGTACCATTCTGGGATCTGGGGGGGACCAGAAATCCTGTAGAAGCTCAACCCAATTTAATTTACCATGAAGGGTGCCATTCTAGGATCTGGGAGACTAGGAATCCTGCAAAAGCTCAAACCCGATTTAACTTTCTCTGTCGCTTTAGGAATAAGCGAAAGAGGTAGAGATCAAGAACACGGGAGCGGGTTGATCGTGAATTAATGAAGGTCTCATGAGAAGATGTCGTTCATGAGTTGAAAGGATTTAGAAGACTTACCTGGGTTTTCTGAGTTAATGATCAGGACATAGAAAAGCTGACTATGTCATGTCTACTTGTTCACTGAATGACCATGTGTGTTGTACTGGATTCGAGCACCTTGACAATTGTCAGGATTCGTTCCCTTGAAAGGTTCAGGTTGAAGATATACTTACCTGAGAATCTGGAAGAAACGCCTGGTGGTTTCTCGCCAACTAGGCTTGTTCATTCATCAATCGTTGAGCGAATTTCGAGATCTTGGAAGGTAAACTCAAACATCGAGAATATGTTACCTGTCAGGCAGTGTCAGATTTAACATGTGCAAGCATTTTCATCAATGAGTTCATCGATTTATGCAAAATTATTTAGCTAAGTTTGCGATGATTAGAAGCAGTATGTGTAATAACTCATGATGCAATTAATCAAAAATGTGGATAATGCATAACTATTCTGTCCAGTTTGCATTACCAATTCTATTCAAAGAGGTTATCATAGTATAAACACCTCGAATGTAATCTGAATTGGGACTTCAATCCAAAGGGCTTCCTCTCACTCTCGAGAATGGCTGTTTATCCTGATTACAGGATTAAAAAGAAATCACTCAATCTTACCATCATCGCATTCAGCAAGGGTCCTGAGTAACCTCGCAATTAGTACGATCAAACCGATCTCGAGGTCTTGATTAGGACCATAATGTAGATTGGGTCAAAGGCTTAACAAAGGAGACTCTTTTGAGCCAAGGCCGTTAACAAAAAAGTCTTATCATCTGCTCCGGGTTACAAATCAAGAACCCTGCAAAAACGAGAGAGAAATAGCCTTGCTCGTACCTTTTCGAGTGATGCTTAAAATCATTGAACTCTACGTTAACTCAAGCGCCTTAATCAGAAAAGACTTTCACGGATTGTAACGTAGGTTGGGATTGGAAACTAAGGAAATAAAAGGCTTATTTTGGCCCAGAAGGTATGAGGTGGGTATGACGTTAGTGATCATTGCATCCTTATCACTAATCTCGGCCCACTAGAACAGTCCTCAAAGAAGACCTTCGTTGTCTGAGGATGGTGTCAATTTCTACTGATACCGTCATTGCTCCTGAACGGTGTAGATTTCAACTGGTATATTTTGCAATCTGGCTTTTTTAAAGAGTTTTCTTTCGCAACCAGATCCCATTGAGGATTTACATTGATTTGAACGGGCATTGGCCTTGCCTTTGACTAGCGCTTTGCTTTTTCATGTCCGGGATTAACTTTCTTCCTCCCCCCCTTTTTTTAATAGAAAAAGGAATTTCCAAAGATTGTGCCGTTATACACATGCATATCAAAGATCACACTTGAATAGATGACTTGGGAACTCTTTGTAGGCCCATTTGTTCTGAGTTTTTTTGCTTTGAGGTGGTGCAATCTTCATCTTAGAATGAGCAATAATCACCAACGGGGTTTTAAGAAATGAATATGCAAGCTCAATTAGGTGATGCAAAGGATATGAGTGTATTGGATAGGGAAACGAATGCTTTTCGTTGGTTTAAAGCATTTGAATTACCGTGTGAGGTCGAAAGCAAAGCAACACTCGAAAGTTGATGTTAGTCCAAGCAAGAAAATTTCTAACCATTTACCTCGTGCTATTGCTGGAACTGCCTCTATTTGGCCTCAGTGTGGGGGTGGTTCTTAACAGGGGTTACGAAATGAAACCGCCGCTCAAATGAGTTATCAATGGTCACTTGTAGTGTTTAGAATAGAGAAATGAACGCCTCCTTCCCTTCAGCAATTGTACCTTTTGCAAGAAAACCCATTGACTTGGGGAATGCGGAAGCCATTTAGCGCACAACTCGCTATGGATGTAGGATGTGTTTGGAGATGGCTTGCCTTTCATCATCCCGTCATGCCCCATTCTACACATTCGATGCATCATGTGTAGTTTGTGCTCCAAGTTAGAATTGGTAAATTAAACATGCAAAATAGTCATGCATAAGTCATGGAATGTGCAAACACAATACAGATGTGGCAATTTTTAGCATCACACATGTTTATAGAATGTGCAAGCATGGAGGAGAATTTCTCAAGAAAGAGGGAATTTGAATTGCCCCTGGACATGCGGACCGAATGAATTGAGTGTTTACTCCTTAAGTCAAGAAGTGGTTTGTCTCTGACTTTTGCCCCCATCATGGTCGTCATTCGAATGCCCCATCAATTTGCCCCTATTTTCATTAGGATGGATCTCATTAGATGATCATAATTCTATCTTCTTGGGGTTGTCTTCCTTGACATGTTAAATGTTAGTATAAACATTTTCTGTCAAAAGGAAAGGAGACGTGTTAGTCAGTATTAGAAGGGATAAACTGGAACGATACTGGTTTACCCTTCACCTTGAATGTTTTGCATGACCACTTTTATCAGGTTCATTGGATCAAGTTTCTCTCCTGTTTTCGTGGGCATTCTTGGGGATCGAACTTAGATCGCCTTAGACCACTGCCATTCCCTATGCCATCAGGCCTATTAGACCATAGGTATCCATGAGAGCTTTTCTTCAAGTGTAAATGCTTGAGATAACGTGGTCTTGTTGTATTGCACTGGGTAGTTCCACGTCGCAATGCTTTTCAAGACAGTTTATAATCCCTGTTAAGAATGAAATAGTTCAATTCAAAACTCGAGACGATTATTGGTAAATTGGAACGATACAGAATTACTCATCTTTGAGATTGCTCGAGTCATTTGTTCGCATTTTTCTTTATTATTTGAGGCTATCCATCCAGCGGTAATGCCCATGAATCGATTTCCCCCAAGTTCTGTGCAACCATAGAATTTAGTATTTGGGTACAATTGTATTCTCGGGTTAGTTTGCAAATTCCTAAAAACAAAAGGGATTTAATTTAAAACTAGAGCGATTGAGGGTAAATTGAAACGATACGGAGTTACCCTGCGGGTTTACACGGATTTTTACTCACCATTAAATTTTTCCAAGTTTGGTGCGGTAACGAGTCTGAGCATTTAACAGGGGAAAGGGAAATGATTACTTCATGCTTTTGCATTAATTCCAGACATTCATAAAAGCAGAAAATATCCCATGCAAAATAAAGTATATGCATCCATTCAGGGTTGATTTTTTTCCTCTACAGGCTCTCCAGTGGTCAGCAAGCTTCGTTCCAGATCAGGTACGCATCGGCCATGTTGAAGGTCCGATGATCACTGACTTTGAAATACAGGTTGAGTACACGCATCACAGCTCCGATGCTCTACCGACGTCGAACTGGTTGGTCATGGCGAAAAGCTCATTATCAATGCCCGCTTGGTGGTGATCTGTCCCCTCTTTCTCGAAAGGTATCAATGCTGATCCCATAGGGTTGGTCTTTTCGTACCTCTCTGCAACAGAACTTAATCTTGTTATGAACTAATCTAACTCACCTCTTAAACGGGCATTCTCGATCTTCAAGTACTGTCTTTCGTCGAGAGTGAGGTGGCTATGGTAGTTGGGGCAAGTGGTGGAGTCGAAAGCTTCATTATACCTCTTGTTCTCTGCTCTAAGTTTTTCATTTTCAGCTTTCAAAAATTCAACCTCATTGCGCTCATGTTAAGTCCTTACTCGGGTTCGCCTATTCTGAAAGCAAAACTTGATTTGCATAGGGTTCAGCCCTGTTCCTTGGCTTAGTTTCATTCTTTGTTTGTCATCCGGCATAGGGTACCTTCTGAGGAATCTTCAAGCTTTTGAATCTGATGCTCGGTGTAACGTCGGCGACACTTACTTTGACCCTGGTTGTTGTTGTCCATATCTTTATCGAGATCTTGGACGTCATAGGCGGAAGGGCCAAGCTCCATGGTATGAATTCCAAACATGGCCTCGAACTCTGCATCTCCCATATTCAGCAAGTAACGATAGTTCTCGAGTGTGTTGGGTTAAGACATCCTCAGTTGGTTAATGGTTTCACAAGGTTTGCTACTCTTCTATGTATTTTCACTCTCCCTGAATCTTTCTGAGCGATTGAGTATGTTTTAAAACTCTCTTCTGAGCACGGATGAAAATTATCGGGGGAACGCCTCTTTTAAAATTTAGGCATGGATTTAGAAATCGTATCGCTCTCTCCGAGATTTCTGTGTTTCTTGACTTTTCATCGAATCTCACGCTCAGCTCATCTTCCTTTATCGTTTCATGGTAAGGGCCCCTGTCGTTATCTCCACCGTCGATTTTGCTGGCGAGTCCTCCGATAAAGACGAGTCCTATTTTCTTTTTTGATGAAAATTTCTTTGTCTCCCACTCGGCTCATCTTTTCCTTCTTTCTTTTTAAAAGTGGTAGCGTCTCGTCAAACTTTTTTCGCGGAGTTGTCAGATTTGCTTGGCTCGAGATTGCAGACGAGCAGCGGATTCGAGCCAACGGGGGTGATACCGACAAAGAATGGCGGATAGGAAAATCTGACTAATTGATACTGTCATTGTGAAATCAATATTTAACTCAACGCAGATTATCACCTTCGTGTTCCAATCGTCTGCTTCACTTCTCTCCTCTTATCTTTCGTATTCTGCTTGTCGGCCTTGATTCTCTCCTCTATCTTGATAATGGCCAGTCTTTCCACGCAGATCTTCCCAGCTAAAGTTATGTTCAAATGAGAGAGCCTTTATCACCTTCTTAGTCGATGCTATGTTTACATAGCCCATCATCCGAGTGTCGAAGCTGAGATCCTTGGTTTGTTCGGGGAGATAAATGCTTCTTCAGTCGTGGGCGCCAACTTAGAGAGGGAATAAAAGGCGTTCCCTCACATCTTCATCAACTTTCTGGATGCCTACCGGAACACTCATGAAACAGTCACCTTAGCCCGCATCGTGCAAGCTCGCTACCAGGATCGATCTAAATGCTTAGCGTTTATGAAACACTCGGTTGCCCGGTACAAAAAGGCCATCAAGTCTGCTGATGAACGGGTCTCGCTGTTGGTTCACAAAAGAGAGAAGCTAGTAGAGCACCTTACTTTAAACCAGACTTACTTTGAGCATAATCCGAGTGATATCGTGATGAAGTTCAGATGTAAGTAGCTGGAGGAGAGGCTTGACGATTTAACGGCGGATATAGCTTTTGAGATGGACTTGATCGATAATCTAAAACTCGCCGTTAAACACCATGAGATTAATGCAGCCAGGCACAAGGAGAAATGCACCCGCCTATTCTTTAAACTTGTAGATCTCGACTCCCAGGTCGCTCAGTATAGGCAGAGCATTAATTTCATGGAGAGTCAATTGAGCTCTTTCGTGATGCTTATTAGGGCTCAATTCGGTTTTACTTTTCCTCCCCAGTGAGCTGTTGTAAAGCTCCTTGATCAATGACATGAAAGAAAAGCTTCACATGTTTATGCTTTAATTTTCTTGCTATCTCTTCTTCTATATAGTATGATAAAATGATTTAAGGCACTGAAAATGCCGAGACTTAACATTCTTCCTGATATTATTATTTGCTGTTGTAGACGATGATATGAAGAACACTAAAGAAGCATTCGGCGGCGGCCCCCATTAGCCACCTAAAAATCTGCGTTCCATCATGTAAATTGGTAAAATTGTGACCACTCGATCAGTGTGTCAATAAATGAATCAGGCCACCTATTACGTGCCCCATTTCATTAATATCTTGTTTCTTTCGGTGCCCACTTATTCGTGTCGACTGCGTACAGTGTTGGCAGAAATACCTGTGAGCTGTGCTCAATAATAAACACCGATCCTCATGAGTTCTCCACGTGGTTCGAATCGAGGAGGATTTCAGGCAGGCCTTTGATTGATTTAATCCGAAAGGCGTTGTAAGGTCGAGTCAACACTTGCCCCATGGGTTCTGATTACAAAATCTATGCTTTTCAAAAAAATACAGGAACCCCCAAATACATTACAAATGCCCTCATGTCTGATCCGAATAAATTCACCACCGTATCAGAATACATATCCCATACATGCTCATTGGTTAACATAATTCCGTCTCCGGGACTTCTTCGCTTGCCCCCAGGATTATCTGTCACACCACGAACCCCTCGGGCCCGCGACAACCCACTCATAGATTCAAATCAAATCTGCTCACGCTCACCTGAATCTACCGTACGCGACGGCCTAGGGAATCATTCATCGTCGCGACTAGGCGACGCGTCCATTAAACCTGAAACCTGCGGAAGCAAGCCTTCTATCCATACATGCATACATACGATAACAGGGTAGCACGTGCGAGAAGAAATAACACACAACACGCCATTATATATATATGAACAACTATTAGGTACAGACCCCAAAAGAAAATACACAACACATGGTCTAGACACCTACACTCGACCTATCTCCAAAAGGCTAGACCTGCATCAGCTGGACTTAGTCCTCAGGCTCCTCCTCGCTGTCCTCCTCTGGATCCTCCTCCTCTGGGTCATAATCTGTCCACGGGTCCTGCTCCTCCTCCTGGTCAGTATCCATAGCCTCACCCTCGTCGTGGCCATCCACCTCCATACGTCCAGGGGACGGCAACTCCTGCAACGGCTCGGGATCGACTACTTCTCCTCCATACTCGGCAGGTTGCAGAAAGGTAGGATCCTCCTCCATGGGTATCGGGGCGTCTCTCAGGGGTCCCTCAAAACGTACCCTCCCTAAACCAGGCCTCAAACCTATAGGGAACAAAATGGGGACCACCCTGGTCTACCCAAATCGTGATCAAACGTCTGCGCCACATCACAGCGTGCTCATCGTAGTGGTGGGTAGCCTCGGACTCTATCTGTACAGGCAGACCAAAAAGTGTAGGGGGCGCGGCCATCATTGACGTCCTGGATCTGTATACATGGCAATCACCTCCAGTGAGTCGAAGACTCAGTATGCTCACCACTAATCCTAGCGTAGGATAGAGTATACTAGTGGTATCGGTCCTATCCAGTAGACTAGGGTTTCTGATCACTTCACTCGGGCACTCTCACTCACTATAGGTACCAAACCTCAGAGTACGAACAATCAAGGTACGTGTAGTAAAACAACATACACATAGTATAATATAGACGGGCAATCAACAGTCAATATCAGCACTCAACATGCAATAACAGATGCATGACTCAGCCCGCCTCAATTGATCTCATTGGATCCTGCCCGCATCTCATACGCATCAGGCTCGTGCCTCAACCCGCGTGTGGTACGCCTCAGATTGGCACGCTTATCTCTCCACTTCCCCACGTAAAAACGCATCAGGGCCAACCTCCCGGCTTGTCGCTCCAGTTCCCCACGTAACACGCATCAGGGCCAACTTCCCAACTTATCGCTCCATTTCCCCGCGTAACACGCATCAGGGCCATCCACCCCTTGTCACTCCTCTCAGTGACCCATGCCATGCTCACATCATGCTATACTCAGACAGTCTCAAATAATACATATCACAGAGCAGGCATTCACAAAGTTTCATATGCATAGAGGCATAGCAATCCAAGAAATAATCCGAGCGACTCAAGTTCATCGGGGTAGACTACACGTACCTATGAATGAATCCAGTGCCCCACGCACAGTTCTCAGCCATCTGGGTCTAAACGGTTACCCCGTGTATTTCAATGAGGTCATCCAATTTTCCTCTATGCACTACTCAAGAAGCCCATTAACTTTGGAATCCAATCCACTAAACCCAATGTCCTAGTCTAAGCCCAGTCTTTATTATTAGTCTCCGGCCCATCCACGGCCCACTATTAGCTTCTTAGAATACATTTGGGTTTTATTAAATTAGATCAAGCT
>JAGVVM010007142.1:0-22486 GCA_019149425.1 Psidium friedrichsthalianum
CCGCAACCACCGATGCCGAGTTACTGCTGCCATGTCCAGGGCCCAGACAGATAACCAAAGATGTTTGAAAGAAGTGCCGAAAAGCCCATCTTATGGGCTACATTTCTCCGGACACGATCATTTATGCATAAAATCTTTGTGGTTTCAATCATCATCTGTCCATGATTTGTTCAGGTTCCTTTCAGCATTACGTCTGCAGGCCCTTGCGCCCCAGCTGGATATGGACAGTTCAAATACTGGGTGCCTGCCGGCAGCGTACGTTTGTTTCAAAGTTCCTTTATAAAATAAGTTGATGTGACGTACTAAGTAATTGAATTTCGGAAAAGAAAGAAGCATGGAATAGCGACGTAATTAGGTTTCCATGAAGTTGAGTGGGACAGTTCAAAAGTTCTAAGTGTAATGTGTGTCTATGATAGTAATATACTGAGAAAAATTATCGAAAGAAATTCTTAAACCTATTACACTTTTGTCAATGAACACTAATTCTAATAGGATGCTAATTGAATCAATTTCGATCAATTGGAGCGGGAAATCGCACAACGTGGACGCCAGCGATTCTATATAACTTGGCCAAGCACATGAGTAATGTTTAATAGATTTTAATATTTTAGATTTAGTGAATTTATTCATCTTTTCTTTCCCCTTCTTACTCCAGCCACAAGCTACAACTTTGTAGATCTGCTAAGTGCTGAGCCTTGCCTGATGGCCAACCCTCACGGTGGGCCTTCGACAAGGGCCGACTCTTCGGACTGAGAAGGATGGTGAGATGCCCTCTCCTTTAGTGTCTTTGCCCGCAGGACCCAACTAGGCCGCATGGTCAGTGACTGGTAGAGGAAGAAGGCGGAAAAAAAGTGTCCCACTCAAAATAAATAAAATAACAAAATCCAAAATAGTTATAAAAAATAATTATTAAAAATTATCCACGTCGCTATAGTCAAGATGTATTAGGATTGCCGACAACCACGTATCAGCGATTTTCGATTAAAATTTATTGGTCAAAACATTTAGTAGTATGACAATGGACACACCAATTAACAAAATTTAAAAATTGATAGATAAAAGCTGCAATAGGGTTATGGCTTTCTTTGTAACAATTTTTACGTGTAAACTACTCATAGTGCACACTTGCAAAGACAACTAGTCTAAGCAGAATACGTGCGCTTTATGCGACATTCATTTCGGTATCACACCGGTCGGAGTATTGCAATATCAATTATCAAATGAGCTTCATAATCCTAAAATTATGAAGGAGCATTTGCACTAAATGAATCAACAAAGCCCCTTTGGCGTGCGACTTGGAAGAGCAATTGCCCACACATGGGCTTTTTGAAATATAAAATAGTATTGCGTAAATACTGACAAACCTTGAAAAGATGTGCAACTTTTTAACATAAGTTTCACAGCGTAACTCATTTTTTTTAAGAGTAAATGTCTGCAAGACGTAACTAATATGTCAAGTGAAAGGTTTTGGAAAGGTTGAGCTAACAGAAAGACGATATCAATTCATTGCGTACATTAGGTTTAGCACTTCTGGTACACAAACTTTGCAATGTGTATCACGTATTCAGTAACATAAATCGGGGACCGCACGGATCTGATCGCTGGTTAGAGATTTTTTTGTAAACACACCAAAGCTCTTGCAATAGTACTCAATAAGGAGAAGTCGATAGTAGATGTATCGTGGGACATTGAATATTCTCGAAATGATAAGGAGGTTCAAATAAAGCGCGGTTGTCTACTAAATGAATGAATAGACCTGAGCCCGATCTTCGTCGTATCTGTTGGACCCAAGAGTGCGGAGGTCAACGGCATAAACGCACTGGATTAAATGATCCTTGTTTGAGTTATTATCAATAGTCTCGTAGATTTTCATCTGTCCAAGCGGCGAAAAGTAGCGATGACCAAGGACGGACAGACCCTGATGTACCCCCGAATTGAGAATCGACCGATTTTATCTGGTTCCAGAAGTGCAGGTCACGTCCTAAGTTCCACAGAGGGAACTAGAATGCTTTATTTATTTTATTATTTTTTCATTTCTTCAATCTAAACCAAAAAATCAACCGTTTTGTTAATATGTATTTTCTTAAATGCAAACACTAATTTCGATTAATTTATTAAAACTGATGTCCGAGTTGCTCACCCATACTAATAATCCACCAGTTTCATTGGACAATCTAGGAACCCGAGACGGATCGGTCCCAAAGCACTTGGTCCGGTTCTCAGCTTAAGTGGAATCGGACCGATAAAAATAGGGAAACGATTACCCATAGTGAAAAGGCAAGGTCGGGTTCGAGCGGCGGTGCTTTGCGCCTATCATTCACCTTTTCTGTCGATTGACGGTATAGTATATAGTTAGCACAAAAATTCGGGGGCAATTGTCTTGTAGTTTGAGGATGGACACACACATGCTATGCTTCATATAATTGTACAAACCAGAACAATGGGCAAACCCTCGTTGAGCTTGACACAGTTAGCGTCTAACCCAAGCCCTTTCCTTTCACCGCACAACTCTACTGTAGCCTTCCTTCCCTGCTTCTTCGCGGGAAATTCGGGCGCGCAAAGCCAGTGCACCCACGCCAAACCCTCTGTCTTCTCTCTCTCTCTTTGCTCTGCTTCTGAGACGAAGAAATGAATGTTCTCCAGCAGCCCAATTGACGGCTCGGCCTTCCCAGTCAACTCAGTCCGCCGATTCCGCTTCTCCTAACCCCTCCAAGGTAGCGTTCTATGGTTCTTTAGATGCAGACCCATCTCCCTTTTTAGCTCGTCGGCAGTAGGATCTCTTTGATATAGATCGAGATTGTCGGTTTTTTGGGCTTCGTTGTTGCAGAGCTGGGGGGACGCAGGGGTGATCCCTGCATGACGGTGAAGCAGTTGAGTCGAAGCCCATCAATCTGGGACGAGAACGAACTTCCCATCGACGGGCGTCGATGTGACCAATGTGAGTAGGGCTTGCTTTCTCGTGTGAAAAATGTCCTTTATCTTCGTGCTTTAGGAATTTGTGTCGGGAAACTAGAAAGAAAGGAAGTTCCTTTTTTCATTGGTTTGGCGATATTCTGTTGCGTACAAAGTCACAAAATCAATCCCCGGTTTGGTTTAGGTCACGCTGGTCGGGACGGTGTCTGAGAAAACCGAGAGAATGACGATGTGAGCTTTACTTTGGAGACGCGGGACTGGACGAGTTGAATGCAGAAGATGGTATGGCCCTTTGACTGTAATGTTGCTAGTTGGGGCATTTCATTTGCACTTTAAGTTTAATCTGAAGCATCAAGGAGGAGGTGATTATATTGGTTGGTACTTGTATTATGGTAGATGAGGTCTTGTGCAGAACCAAAGTATACATTGCCCTTTTTCTTGTATGAGTAAATGGGTTGCACCAAGTAATTCATATCTTTTGTGCTGGATAGGGTGAATGAAAGTTCAGACACCAAGGAAATGGAAGAAATTCAGTGAGTATTAATCCATGTTTTGTTCCTTATGTGCACTGGTGGAAATTATGATTGCGCTGTAAATTGCAACTCTTGTTGATAAACCAGGCCACGAGGTTCTACAGCCTAAGAGAATTCACTGATTTTTATTGCATCTTTTGCTAGTGATGGTCTGTACGTCCGTCTTGTTGGGCACCTAAGAAGTTCTCAGGGGAAAAGCAACTCGTGGCCTTTGCTGTTAGGTATGCCATGTTCTTGCTCTCTTCATATTGGTGCGTGCACTAGTGCAAAAATGAGTGATGTAGTTTGAACATCTCTCCATCTCTCTCTCTCTCTCTCCTCTCTCTCTCTCTCTCTCTCTCTCTCATATGCTGCATCATCCATGACCATCGGCTATTTTGGCTTTGACGAGAAGAAACTTTATCATCGTAAACTTTTCATGGAGACATCATATTACCACCCCTATAGTAGTATATTAAATCCTGTGGAGAAATTTCTCATTGTCGATTTGCAAATGATACCTCTCCTACTGGAGGATATGAACCAAACCTTGGCATGCTTTGCACATACAAATTACAAAAAAAGAAAAAGAAAAAGGAAGAACACTAGGTTACATCTGTCTAAAATCTTTATGCTCCCAATTATGTATGTTCTAACAAACTTGAACGCAACATATAATAAGTATCTCTATAGGTGCTACCTATGTTGTGGCATAAGATCCTCTGGACAAATATTGCAGATTCGTTGGGGTGCGAGACCTTTTCATATGGTTGATACATCTCATAATTGATGGTCATCATTCTCGTCCATTATGGCTACTTATCTGAGATTATGAGGAAGTTGTCTGTGCATTCTTGATCGTTTGTTGTAAATCAAGCATCTCATTTAATGAAATGTGAAATTTCAGAATGGATTATGTTTGATGCCATTTCTTAGCTTGGAATAACTTAAGTTTGTACATTTCTCTAGACTCTTTTAACTTTATTGTCGTTTAAACTTCTTTGTTGTGGATTTGCAGGCCTGTGACCAACTTTGATGAAGTTACATTCCACTTTATTGATTGCATACACCAACATTTACAGAAGTGCAAAGTAAAGGTACTGCATAAACTTTTATAGCTCATGCTCTATTGGTGCATGTCGTTGTCGACTAAGAAGTTACATGTTGCAACTTGCTGGTTATTAGAAAATTTTTTGATTAACACGTATAGCCACTTGCACTGGAGTTGCAGGGTGATGCGAATGCTCATTCCCAAGTGGCAGACTTTTCCACAAGCTCTCCAAGGAGTAACAAATCAAATGGGTCTTTGGTAGCTCCCACAAATGAAGTATGTGAAACACGAGAACTTGTTTTAGTTTTTGAAGTTTCTAACTGTTCACTTGCATATTAAATCCTGAATACATTGAAGTATATGATCACATGAGATTGTATTCTTCTTCGTATAGATCTCTGGCCAATTCTCTGTGGATGGACTCAAGGGCTGTGACCAGAATGTCCTTGAATTTCTACAGCAAAACTAGTAAGATAAATCTCCAAAATCTGTATATCCCCTTCAGTTTTCCCCTTCTATGTATTAGGCCAATACTGATTTATAGGCACTAGAGATGCTAATTGTTCTTCACTATAAGTGGCTGCTTGGCTTTGGAGACTATCTTGTCTTTATGGAGAAACGGTGCATTCAATGGAATGCAGCATAACTGAAGCTTCTCCTTGGGGTAATGGCAATATTGATCCTTGATTCAGTTTTAGCTTACTGAACCTTTTTCATTCGCTGATTTCTGTAGTGCACAAGAAAAGGGTGTCCACAGAGATGAAATTGCGCAACAACTGAAAATTCCTGTCAATAAGATCATGTAATCTCTCTCTTTTTCTCTCCTCTCTCTCTCTCAGAGCATGCACATGCTCATGCGTCACCCTGGACCCTCACACTAACTACAAGCTTGCGAATGGTTTTCCCATTTGTTTTTTCAAATTTCTTTCTGTGGACAGGGAATCAATCAGGACTCTTGAAGAGGAAGGTCTGATATATTCAACCATTGATGAATATCACTATAAATCACTACGGACGCTTAAACGGTGGGGCGAGTTGCTAGTTCTGTTTTAGTTGTGGGTATTATCGTGTGTCCTTATTTTTTTGTACACTTCCCTCTTTCCTGTACAAAAAGAAAGGCAATCTTGAGGAGGTTGGGTATGGACCGCTTTCTTTTCTTGGCTTGCTGTACTCTGCATTGTTATTTATGTACTCTGCATTGTTATTTACACGAATCCAAATTTAGTGCTGAACTTTGCGCTGCCCTAGGGGGGCCCCATAAATTCATTTCACTTGCAAGTTGTGCATTGAAACCGACTCCTCAGGAGGCCCACGGTCAATGTAAATAGATGGTTCAAGTTAGCATTTAACCAAATGTCTGTTCAGGGCAATGAATCTGAAATAAATTACTGTAGGCTTGCGATGCATCTATATTCTCAGGTGGCCTTTGCGGCAATAGATGCTGGACAAAGAAACATGGATCTTCTCCTTTTCCCTCAACCGAATTGCTTGAAATCTTGTTCTAGCAATCTTGGCCAAATCTAGTCCCTGCTTCATTCGCTCGCCTGTGTACTGCAAATGAATGCTTCTCATGTATAAATTGTTTCCTTATAGGTTTTTTTTTTCCTTAAATGGCAATCCTACATTAGGAGCATGGTAAGACGTCAATGGTTCGGGAAATAACTATTTCCAATAAGCATGACATCCGCAACTGAACTAGTGGGGAATGTGTCCAGTTTCAGGTTTTAGTTTGCCGAGTAAGTCTTAGGTTCTAATTTTCAAAAATTGGAGAGCCTATAAATACTAGAGGTGATCGGTTTCAAGGTCGGTCCGGTTCTCCTCAAGAACTAGGAATCGGACCGGTGGTCCCGATTGCTGGGCGGTTCCAGGTGGGATTGTTGGGCGGTAACATGCACAAAAAAAGTGCACCATAATTACTTGCTCATCGATTATCTCTTGAGGAAAATATTTCATTTGCATTTATCAATACAAATTAGGAATTAGATTGGAACCTTTTTGTAGCTTCATCGAATGATGGACATTGCTGTGTTGAGACTTTTTTAATAAGTAAACGTTAAGTTACTTTTAAAACATTTAAAAAAATTGACCGGTCAAGTCCGAGCGGTTCAGTACCTAGTCCTATGTCCTTGGAAACCCGGGAACTGGGACCGGACCCCCCAGAACCGGGAACCGGACCACTGATCCTGTCCGGTCTAGTCCGGACGGTTCCAATTCGGTCGGTACGATTTGCTCACTCCTAATAAATACACCCATGCATGCAACGACAATAGCAAGGAACATAGAATCTTGCTGAGCGCCGTGTCTGGTTTTTGGCCTTTTTAATGTTCATGGGTAATCTCTCCTTCCTAACATAAGATCTGACACAAAGTTGGCCTCTCTTTCTTGCTGCGATTTGGACACAAAGACTGTCCCTAGCGTTGGGTATCAAGAGGCGTGTCTAGTGCGGCAATAGAAATTGAGGGCCGTGTTGAAAAAGATGCAAGCGAATAACAATTTAATGGCACGTTAATTGTCCAAACGATGCGACGGACTTTATATAGTCAATAATTGGGTGAATAGGGATGTGTTCAAGCATCAAACATTTGATTTTGTAATTTGAATTTTTTCACTTGTAGAATTATATGATGACGGAACACGTTTTCCGTATCATTTTGAGAATCTGGATCCATCGCAAGTATAGGATAGATGAATATCTAGGTGTCCCCGATATATGAAAGTGTTTCACAGAAGACTCTGAAGTGTTTACTCGCTCTTTGTCCCCTCTGTCTCGCCTCCATCGCGGGTGATGTCGCTATGTAGTAAGCTACTAGAAAACTTTGCTTGCTCTCCCCTGGCCATTGAGGCCCCATCGCGAGCAACCCCCGCGGATAGTGCCCCTTCGCGAGATCCTCTCCCATCCCCAATGATGAAGTTACAACGCGTTTGGATAGGCGTGATGAATTTCGGATTCGGGTCTGGTCCTCTCTCTCTGTGAATTATTTTATTCGTTTGTGCAATTTCAGGTCCTTTAAATGATAGGCCCACCTATTTGGGGAAGAGTACCTTGTGGGCTCTCGCTTGTTGGCCAATAAGCATCTAATCTTACCCCTCGTTGAAAGGAAAATCTCATTGTCATCATTTTGGTATTGATTTTGCTACATCTCGTTGGAAAGTTTACGAAATGGGCCCGCGAACGTTTTGGATCTGTCCAAATCATCCGAGATGGTGGAACGAGAAGAGGTGTGTTGCCACTTGCTCATAGGTGTTAATTCTCTGACATGTCTTGCAGGCGATCAGCAGAGGCGGATTCAGATCAATTATTTTGATGTTTCCGCTAATGCGAAGAACCCTCTCCTATCGTTGAAGTTAGGGTTTGCAAGTCCAACTTGACGAGATAGGAACTGGCCGGGTACTTTGGTTGCGAGAGACTTTCAGGTCCGAGTCGTCACGGTCAAGTCGGGTTTAAACAAATTCAGCCGTCCCAAATCCGTCTCACTGAGGCGGCGGTCAACCATCTTACCGTCAAGGCCTACCATATCCCGGGGCACGACTGTGTAGCTCGCGCTGCTCCTGTTGGGCTCCTTAATAGACCAACTTAACCTACATTTTTTTTTTTATCTCGATTTCGCGACAGCTATCATTAGTCAAGATGAACAACGCACGTCATGCTTTCCATGTGCAAGCAGACAGGAAATACCTTTCTTCCCTTCAGATGAGATCGATTTGCCACGCCCCCGACAGTATATTCTGGGCGGTTTACAATGCTTCTCCCCCCTCCCTCTCTCTCTTTCTCTCTCAAGCTTTAAGGTCCCAGCGTAGTGGGACTCTGGTACTAAAGGACAACTAGGGGCCGTACAAGGTGATAAAAAAGGCTTAAGCGTGTTCATGCAATCACAAGAAAACTATCATAAACCCTAACGGTACGCTCTCTCCTCACCTTCCTGCTTCTGGATCTGGGAAAGAGGAGGGTCCTTTCCTCATGTTGCAGTCTCTGCGTGCTCATTTTGCCTTTTTGAAGGTTAGTTCGCTCATTTTTTTAGGTGGGATCTTGAACGAGGGCCGAAGAAAGATACAATAAATAAAATAATGGGACGAACAGTCGCCCATCAGATCAGACTATCTTCTTCTGCTTTATCGGACGGTGACTTTGCTATCTGACAATCCTAGGACGAAACATGTTGGGGCAAGGGCATGTCTTTTCACGTATTTCTCTTCTGCTAGTCCCGTAGAGTTACAGAAGCGGAGCAAAGCTCTTCTGTAGAGTCCTTGTTCTGTTGATTGACCCTTAAAACCATTCGACCACTAAAGGTTTGCTCTACGTTTGACGATCTAAAGAGAGGTGGTGGCCATCGGACCCGTTTATCGCGAACCATTGCAGTTTTTGTGTGTTATGTCAATTTGTAAGAGGCTTATGAGAAAATAATGTTAATTACGGCCGATACAGAAATCGACCCCTGTTGGATCTTATACAGATCGAACTTTCGAAAAGTTTCAATGGCCTCGTTGAGAGTCGCTCCTCCAACTTGGCCTTCGAGTCTCGCACATTCATCCCTTTCCTAGCTTGTCTCACTCTTGTGTTAGCCTTTCTACTCGATTAAGTAGCATTCCACTCGCGTAATGGGTGTATGGGCTAGCTCACATAATTTCTTTCAACCACACGTTTGATTAATTGATTACAAACATGGACATTACCCGTTTTTAATTTTAGTTAAGGTTGCATGTGAGCAATGCCCATAACTTGTAAATGTGCCAATCCGAGGCATTCCTTCAATTAGGAACGAAGGATAATATAGCCCGTACAGATTACCCCCCCAATGCAGTGTTCGCCGGAAACTTACGTACTTGTCTCCTGCATGCAAATAGTGTTCTTATAAGTGTGGGATTTTATGTGATTACTATCGATTACTCTAAAGGCTTAAAGTATCAGAGGAATGCGTATGTTAATAATTGAATATTCCAAAATAATAAGATGCTTACGATAAATGCTTTCACTGATACGTGAACTTGGGACGCCTCGTTACCGATTTGAACAAGGATTACGAGGATTACATAATTGCATGCGTAACATCAAGGAAAAAAAAAAAAAAACCCTCGGCAATCTAACTACGATAAGTTATTGCTGCACGTGGATTTCCTTTCGGATTCGTCAGGGGCCGTACATTTGGGGGATGAAGGAAAGCTCGAACGTGATCCATGTAATCACAAGAAAACTATCATAAACCTAACGTTACGCTCTCTCCTCACCTTCCTGCCTCTGGATCTGGGAAATAGGAGGGTCCTTTCTCATGTTGCTGTCTCTGCGAACTCGTTTTGCCTTTTTGAAGGTTGGTTCGCTCACTTTTCCTTTTTTTAGGTGGGATCTTGAACGAGGGCCGATAAAAGATAGTATAATGAGATAATGGATTCAATCGCTCATCAGATTATCTTCTGCTTTATCTGACGGGAGACTTTGCTTTGTTTATATCACAATCCTAGAACGAAACTATTATTAAATTATGTCGAATTCATGAATGTTGTTGATTTACGTATGGATGACCGTTCGACTCTTAAGATGGATGCATGCATGAACCAAGATTTGTCTTTATTATAGCATTATTTTTAAGAATCTTTATTGTAGAGTCAAAATTAGGTGAGTCTATCAAAAGTTTGTTCATGTACCGATGTTTTGTATATACATTGCGTCAGTTCGTGGTTCTAGAGCAGATCAAGAGTCATATATGAAGCCTATAAACCTTTGATTTATCCCATCAAATTGGTATCAGATCCTACGGTTTGTGACCACTCTTCAATATCCTTATCTTACAAAAAAAAAAAAAATTATGGTAATTGGGCCGCTAGAATGAAAGCCTTGCTCGGCGCACCTCGTGTATGGAAAATTGTTAATACTGGCTATGAGGAGCAAGATGACAATGCCACTTTCGATCAAATTTAGAGGAATGCCTCGGAGAAGGTTTGGTCGAAAGACCAACTAGCCCTATCAATCATCTATCATGCCTTAGATGATTCCATGTTTGAGAAAGTGTCAAACACTATGACGTCAGAAGAGGCACGGGCGATTCTTCACAACATGCACCAAGGAGTAGAAAATGCGAAGAAGATTCATTTTCAAACTCTAAGAGGCAAATTTGGGGTAATCCATATCAAAGAATTTGAGTCGAATGCTAATTATTTCACAAGAATTTGGCCATTGTCATCTAGATGAAAATGAATAGTGAAGATGTTCTTGATGCTCAAGTTGTCAAGAAAATACTTTGGTCCTTGGACAAGAAGTACGAACACATTATTGTTGCCATTGAGGAGTCCAAAGATTTTGATGCCACGACAGTTAATGAACTTCTGGGTTAATTGCAAGCCCATGAAGAAAGACTCAGAAGAAACAAGCATGAACTTGTGGAGGAAGTACTCGGAACTCGGTTGACTATTTGAGATGAGATGGGCCAACCTAGAGTTCCTATGCAAGTTCGAGGGACTAGTCAAGAATGAGGTCGAGGTTGTTTTCAAGGAAGAGGTCGTGGGCGAAGTAGAGGAGACATTACTTGCAACATCAATTGAAACAAGAACCAAAGAAGTGTTCGTTGAAGAGGATGGAACTTGAGTAGCCAATGGCATGATAAATCTAAAATTCGATGTCATCATTGCCATAAACTTGGTTATTATACTTCTAAGCGTGGTAGGAAAGAAACTGACGCAACAAATGAAAAGGCAAACTTGGCTAATGATGTTGACCAAGTTCTTTTGTTTACCTTTAAAGAGGATGAATGTGGACAAAGTGATTCGCGGTATTTGGACACTAGTGTCGGCGACCACATGTGAGGGAGAAAGGAGACATTTGTCGAATTGCATGAGATAGTCAAAGGGAAAGTCTCATTCGGAGATAACCCCAAAATCACTATTGAAGGAAAATGTACAATTTTGATTCGCTTAAAGAATGGTGCACGTTACTTTATAACAAATGTGTATTATGTACCAAAAATGTCAAGCAAACTTCTGGAGAAAGGCTACACTGTGCACATGAAAGGTCTCAACCTTGTGCTAAGAGATTAGATGTGTGCGGTCTATTGTAAGTGCGAAGATGTCGAAGAATAGGATGTTCATTCTCAAAAAAAAAAAAAAAAGATGGCTCAATACTTGAAGGCATGTGTTGATAATCTTCATGGTTGTGGCATTTGAGGCTTGAACATATCAATCTTGGAGGATTTAATTTGCTTTCCCGGAAGAAGTTGGTGTATGGCTTACAACATATTGATCATCTCAATCAATTATGTGAAGGGTGTATCCTTGGTAAACATCCCAAAGCTAGCTTTCCAAAGGAAGCAACTTATTGAGCAAAAAAGCCACTTGAGTTGATTCACTTAGATGTGTGTGGTCCAATTACTTCTCAGTCCTATGGTAATCATTGATACTTTGTTACTTCTATTAATGATTTTACTTGAAAAACTTAGATGTATTTCTTAAAAGAAAAATCAGGGGTGTTTGATATTTTCAAGCAATTCAAGCACTTGGCTGAAAAGGAGAGTGGCTATTTCATCAAAGCTTTGAGGACCGATTGTGGAGGAGAATTCCCATTAGTTATGTTCAACAAATTTTGTGTTGATGAGGGCATTAAACATTTCTTGACAACGTCATACTCTCTTGAACAAATTGTGTGGCTGAACAAAAGAATAGAACCATTCTTGACATGGTTTAGAGCATGTTGAAGTGTGAAAATCTGCCCAGGGAGCTGTGGGGTGAAGCTATCATGAGTGTGGTCTACCTACAAAATCAATTTTCCACATAACAACTTGAAGGCCTAACTCCTCAAGAAGCATGGAACGGGAGAACACCTAATATGTCTATTGCAACCTGATCTTCGATTGGGCTAATGGATTGCTAAGATTTCTCAGAATGGGCTTAGCTTGGGCTCTTCTAGACCCATACAAAATCGTGACGAATTATCAGATTTGACTTTAGATGTGGTCAAGTGACCTGTGCATGTGTGTACATGCTTTTAGAATCACCACTGATCTTTGAATAAGGTAGATTGGAAACCTTGTCGGGGAGTGGGAGTAGCCATACGGCCCAAATGGAACTAGAGAAGTGGGTTCAGGGATTTAGTTGTGCTAATGACGCCCTTTCAGTACCTAAATTGAATGATTTCATAATCTATAGAATTCATGTAGATAACTTGAAGAGATCTAAGCTCTGAGCCTAGGAGTTCATGTAGAGGAGAATGTTTGCCCTACCAATCATAATCGGTAAAGTAGATGCGCAAATCAAGGATCCAATGACGTACGAATAAAACACATGAAAATCAACGTAACATCCTTAGTAAAGCTCAAAAGGCTTAGAGAAGATATGTATTAAGGTCTAGAAGGAGTTTGGAATGATTTGAAAGCGATTTGCTAATCAGGGGCAAAATTGTCATTTTGAGGTAAAATTTGCCCAAAGGAAAAAATTGTCAATTTTGAAAGGATTTGAAACTCAAATCTCTAAAAATAGGGTCGGCCAGTTAAATGTACCCGTTTCCCAATTTTTGAGATTTTTTGGAATTGTTTTGGATTTTTTAGAGGCAATTCGCCCATGAGGGCAAAATCATCATTTTAAGAAGAATCAGGAGCCAAAATCACAAACCATGGGTTTGGATAGTCAAGGCTGACCACTTCCCATTTTCTGTGATTTTGGAGATTTTGAAATTTTTCGAGATGATTTGTCCATAAGGGGCATAATCGTCATTTTGAAAAAATCGGAAGGACAAAACTATTAAAAATAGGATTGATTGGGTAAAATGACCCATTTCCTGATTTTTGAGGTTCTTTGGGAATTTTTTCCAATTATTTAAGATTTTTTTTAGGGATTTTCCAAATTTTGAACATTTTCTAATTTTTTTATATTATTTTCGAGGTTTTTTAAATATTTTTCAGACTAGGTCAGGTTGACCCAGTCCATACCAAATGGGTCTTGGGTCAGCCTAAAACAATGCAGTTTTGGATTTTTTCTTGAATTTTTGGATTTTTCAAATTTTTTTTATTGATTTTTCAAAATTTTAAACTAATTATTAATCCTATGATTAGAATTTGGACACATGGCTAGCCCATGGCCCTTCGATCCCTCTCTCAGATCAACGGCCATGATCAGGTGATGTTAATCCACGATCGTCTGATTGAAAGGGGTTATAAAATATTAAAAGATAATTTTTAATTTTTCTAAAATATTTTTGAACTTTCAAAAATCAAACATACAGTCGAAATCGTGACGTATGGCTAAGTCTGGGCCACACGATCACAAAAATATATTTTTTTAATTTTTGAAAATCCATTTTATTTTCTGAAAATGATTTTTTGGCCAAAAATATGATCTCGACAAGTGGCAAATTTTTCACTATCAAATTTGAATTATAATTTTTAATTCGAAAATCCATTTTTTTATTCTAAAAAAATATTTTTAATTAAAAAATAATTGCCCAGTGACGTGGCAGCCACATAACGGCCACGTCATCATTGATCGGTCAATATCAGTTGATTGATCAACTTGATCATAAGAGAAGACGACTGGAGAGTCATCGAAGGCCAATTTTCCGGCGACCTCGCCAGAAATTTTGGCCAAGACCCAAATCGCATGTTTCAAGCTCCTCTCTTTGCCTAAACCTATCCTAAGCCATTCTAACCTCCTCATATGCGATTTTTAGCCTAAAAAACCCACCTCAAACTACCCTAACCACCTTCGGTTGAGAGCCAAACTCTGGCGAATTGGTCCAACGTGTGATTTTGCATTTTTCACACTCAAGCTTCGACGACCTAATAAATCAGGCAGCATCCAAGGAGGTCAAGAGAGCTTACCTAATCAATGATGGAGGTTCGGTCTTGCTCGGGATGAGCTCGAAGGTTCAAGGTCGGCCGAGAGAGGTTAGAGGTCGATACGGGGATTTTATGCAATGAAATCACAAAACAAACATATATATGTGTGTGTGCGCGCGCGCGAGGAACAATTTTGAATAGAAATCGCGAAGAGACTTGCTTCGTTCAAGAAGTTGCCATGGAAGCCCGAGCTTGAGAGCTCTAATGGTGTTTACCTGTTTTGAGGTTTTTGATGGAAACAAATGGGTCAGGCCTATTCCCTGGACCGAGACTAAGTTCGAGAAGTCGTTGGTGTGGTCTGGTGTGGCCTGAAACTCACCAATGAAGATGGAGAAGCTCTCGATTTCCTTTTCTAAAAAAATGGCTCCCCCTTTTGCCTAAAACCCGCTCTCCTTTTTATCGTCCTCTCCTCTTGCCTTCTAGAATCATCCCTGTACTCGAAATATTCTCTCATAACCATTTTGATTCCTTGTCCTTGCTCAAAAGGACAACCGGTGGCCCTCTCCTCCCCTTACGTGCCCTCTGTGTGCTCTAGGGAGGAGAAAATGAATAGTGTTCGGGTCATGGGTCGAGTTAGCCCGACCCAACTACCTAACCGGCCCAAAGAGTCATCGAATTAGGCCATAAATCAGCCTTTTTTTCACGAAATTAAGGCCCAAAATTGGTTTTCCATCCTGAATTACATCTAAAAATGAGGTTTTTTTACGAAAATTCACTTGAAATTGCACCAAAACCCCAAATTTTGGGTTTGACCCGAAATTGAATTTTGAGCATTCTGAAGCTTAAATGGAAAAAAACGAACCGAGATACCCCCACCAATGGATTGAGAATGCTGAAAACTATAGGGTAGTGAGTTTTTATTTTCATGGGTGACTCTAGAAAAATTTTAATTTCATTTTTGGGGTTTCGAGGGCCAAATTAAAAAATAAAAATTTCAATTGAGCCCTTTTGTCAAAATTGAGAATTTCGGGCACTGTTGGGCCGAAATAAAAATTTTAGATATTAGAGGGCGATGTCTCAACTCATAAAAAGTGAAAAATTAAAATAAAAAGACTCAAATTGCATTTTTTTAAGCTCAATTTGGAGTTGCGTTTGTGAAGAAACACACAATCCCGAATTAGTTTTTCAAATTTAAATGAGCCAACATGAAAAGGGATTTAAAATAAAAATATTGGATATTTCTCCCTATTTTTGAGGCCGCAAAATCTATTTTTTTTTTATGATTTTTGGATATTTTCCTAACATACGAAAAATATTGAAAAATATGAAAAAACCAAAAAATTATTTTTTTTGTTCCAAATTGTTCCTTACTTTTGGTCAAAGTTTCCAAAGTTAATTTTTAAATTTTATGAATGTTTATGGATTTTTTTATTAATTTTCTAAAAATGATTAAAATTTAGGCGTCAACAATGTCGCATTTGAGAATTTTCAGAAGCATTGCCTATGCTCATATTCCTGACCAGAAAAGATCAAAGTTGAAAGACAAGCAAAAAGCTCATCTTTATTGAGTATGGTTCCTAGTTGAAAGCCTATCGATTGTTTGATCCTAATACTTTGAAAGTGTATGTAAGTAGAGATGTCAAGTTCGATGAAGAAGGAATGTGGGAAGAGAATCCCATAGTCGGTGTGGATGATCATGGTGATTCTAACCAAATGGAGTTGGAGGAGCACTCTTCACCTTCTTCTCCAATATGTTCTACAAGTTCATCACCATCGTATTTTTCAAACGGTGTCGATGAACCAATTGCACCAAGATCAAGGAGATTGTCTAAGATTTATGAAACCATTGGTGAGATTCATCTTGTATGTCCTCTTACAAATTATGAGCCCCTTGCATATGATGATGCTGTCAAAGAAGACAAATGGAGGCAAGCCATGAATGAAGAAACTAATGCCATCAAGAAGAATCAAACATGAGAAACTCCCGTCCTTTCGAAGGAGAAGAAAGTGATTGGCGTCAAATGGGTCTACAAGGCCATGAAGAACAAGAAAGGAGAAGTGAAGAGATATAAAGCTAGACTCATCGCAAAGGGGTTCGAGCAAAAGGCTAGTATCGATTATGATGGGGTCTTTGCCCCTATTATTTGCATGGAGACGGTTATATTGATGATTTCTATTGCTGTTCAAAATGGATGTCAAGTTTATCAAATGTACGTTAGTCAGCATTTTTAAATGGCATACTTGATGAGGAGATTTATGTTGAACAACCCCAAGGGTTCATTGCCAAAAGTCATGACAACAAAGCACTGCGGTTGAAAGCTCTCTATAGGCTTAAATGGGCATCAAGAGTATGGAATTCCAGAATTGATTCATTCGTCAAGGAAAATGAATTTTCTCAATGTATATACGAACATGCACTCTATTTGAACGCAAAAAAAAAAAAAAAGAAGGTGATGTTCTACTAGCTTATTTAAATGTCAATGACCTTGTCTTTATAGGAAATAGTTGCATGATGATTGATGCTTTTAAGGCAGTCATGGTGAAGGAATTTGCGATGACCGATAATAGTCTCATGAATTATTTCATTGGGTAAAAGGACACATCAAGTGTCAATATTTATGTACGGCACTCACTTTAATATCGATTTTTTTGGATCACTTAAGTGCCAAATCGGAGAAAAAACGATCACTTAAGTGCCAACGGCGATAAATTCTGACATAATAGTTCATGTGGCATTTTTTCTTAATTTTTTTTTAACTTCACATGGATTTTTCTTTTAAAAAAGGCATTCCACATGTCAATTTTTTTTTAAAAATAAGTCCATGTGGCAACTTTTTTTTTAAGATTCACTCCATGTGGACTGACTTTTACAAATTAAGCTAATTTCTTAAAAATTTAAAATTAAATTAAAAACAAGCTGAAAAACTAAAGGAAAAAAAATACAACTTCTTCGCACAGTGGTGAGGGCTTGCATAACTCTCGTCGCCGTTGCCCCACCGTAGCTAGCAATGGCCAGTGAGGGTGACGGATAGACTGGCCTGGTCGTCGAGCCCTGGTCAATGGCTAGCAACCCTCGTCGATGGCTAATGAGGGCTTAATCTCACAGATCTAGCGAGAAGCCTCATTGCAGTTGGATGAGGTTGACCTCACTGGTGGGGCATCGGTGATGAGGGTCTCACCACTGCAACTTCTATTTTTTTTTGAATGTTTAGTTTATTTTTATTTTTTTAATATTACGTGAAATTATTTATTAATTTTTTGATTTTTTTTATTGCTGAATGGGATCCTTCGGCGTATATACATTGAGAAAATTCATTTTCCTCACTCATGAATCAATTCTGGAATTCATACTCTTGATGACATTTAAGTATAGAGAGCTTTCAACCGCAGTGCTTTGTTGTCATTACTTTTGGCAATGAACCTTGGTTTTCCCTAAAATTCCTCATCAAGTATCCTTTAAAAATGCTAGACTAACGTACAATTTGATAATTTGGATCCATTTTGAACAGCAATGGGCTCATCAATGTAACCTCCTCCATGCAAATAATAGGGGCAAAGACCCCATCATAAGAAGAAGGAGCCTTTTGCTCGAACCCCTTTGCGATGAGTCTAGCTTTATATCTCTTCACTTCTCCTTTCTTGTTCTTCATGGCCTTGTAGACCCATTTGACGCCAATCACTTTCTTCTCCTTCGAAAGGACGGGAGTTTCTCATGTTTGATTCTTCTTGATGGCATTAGTTTCTTCATTCATGGCTTGCCTCCATTTGTCTTCTTTGACAGCATCATCATATGCAAGGGGCTCATAATTTGTAAGAGGACATACAAGATGAATCTCACCAATGGTTTCATAAATCTTAGACAATCTCCTTGATCTTGGTGCAATTGGTTCATCGACACCGTTTGAAAAATGATGGTGATGAACTTGTAGAACATATTGGAGAAGAAGGTGAAGAGTGCTCCTCCAACCCATTTGGTTAGAATCACCATGATCATCCACACCGACTATGGGATTCTCTTCCCACATTCCTTCTTCATCGACGTGACATCTCTACTTACGTACACTTTCAAAGTATTAGGATCAAACAATCGATAGGCTTTCAACTAGGAACCATACTCAATAAAGATGAGCTTTTTGCTCTTGTCTTTCAACTTTGATCTTTTCTGGTCAGGATTATGAGCATAGGCAATGCTCCTGAAAATTCTCAAATGCGACATTGTTGACGCCTAAATTTTAATCATTTTTAGAAAATTATAAAAAAAATCCATAAACATTCATAAAATTTAAAAATTAACTTTGGAAACTTTGACCAAAAGTAAGGAACCAATTTGGAACAAAAAATAATTTTTTGGTTTTTTCATATTTTTCAATATTTTTCGTATGTTAGGAAAATATCCAAAAATCATAAAAAAAAAAATAGATTTTGCGCCTAAAAAAATAGGGAGAAATATCAATATTTTTATTTTAAATCCCTTTTCATGGTTGGCTCATTAAATTTGAAAAACTAATTCGGGATTGTGTGTTTCTTCATAAACGCAACTCCAAATTGAGCTTAAAAAAATGCAATTTGAGTCTTTTTATTTTAATTTTTCACTTTTATGAGTTGAGGACATCGCCCTCTAATATCTAAAATTTTTATTTCGGCCCAACAGTGCCCGAAATTTCTCAATTTTGACAAAAGGGCTCAATTGAAATTTTTATTTTTTAATTTGGCCCTCGAACCCCAAAAATGAAATTTAAATTTTTCTAGAGTCACCCATGAAAATAAAAACTCACTACCCTATAGTTTTCAGCATTCTCAATCCATTGGTGGGGGTATCTCGGTTCGTTTTTTTCCATTTAAGCTTCAGAATGCTCAAAATTCAATTTCGGGTCAAACCCAAAATTTGGGGTTTTGGTGCAATTTCAAGTGAATTTTCAAAAAAACCTCATTTTTAGATGTAATTCAGGATGGAAAACCAATTTTGGGCCTTAATTTCGTGAAAAAAAGGCTGATTTATGGCCTAATTCGATGACTCTTGGGCCGGTTAGGTAGTGGGTCGGGCTAACTCGACCCATGACGAAACACATCATTTTTATCCTCCCTAGAGCACACAGAGGGCACGTAAGGGGAGGAGAGGGCCACCGGTGGTCCTTTTGAGCAAGGACAAGGAATCAAAATGGTTATGAGAGAATATTTCGAGTACAGGGATGATTCTAGAAGGCAAGAGGAGAGGACGATAAAAAGGAGGAGCGGGTTTTAGGCAAAAGGGGGAGCCATTTTTTTAGAAAAGGAAATCGAGAGCTTCTCCATCTCATTGGTGAGTTTCAGGCCACACCAGACCACACCAACGACTTCTCGAACTTAGTCTCGGTCCAGGGAATAGGGCTGACCCATTTGTTTCCATCAACAAAAACCTCAAAAACAGGTAAACACCATTAGAGCTCTCAAGCTAGGGCTTCCATGGCAACTTCTTGAACGAAGCAAGTCTCCTTCGCGATTTCTATTCAAAATTGTTCCTCGCGCGCAGCGCGCACACACACATATATATGTTTGTTTTGTGATTTCATTGCATAAAAATCCCCGTATCGACCTCTAACCTCTCTCGGCCGACTTGAACCTCGAGCTCATCCCGAGCAAGACCGAACCTCCATCATTGATTAGGTAAGCTCTTCTTGACCTCCTTGGATGCTGCCTGATTTATTAGGTCGTCGAAGCTTGAGTGTGAAAAATGCAAAATCACACGTTGGACCAATTCGCAGAGTTTGGCTCTCAACCGAAGAGTGGTTAGGGTAGTTTGAGGTGGGTTTTTAGGCTAAAAATCGCATATGAGGAGGTTAGAATGGCTTAGGATTGAATTTGGAATTTTGGGGGGAATCTTTGCGGGTGTTTCTTATAGATTATGTTACCTAGTTTTCTCATGACGTAGTGCTTTTTCGATTGTTCTTTTTTTTCGTTTTTTAATGTTAGAGAATGGGAGAGGGTCGATAGAGTTTAGGAATGTTGTTTTTGGGTGATGGTTTATTTTTTTTAGAATGTAGTATTTGTTTTCGTATTTATAGAATTTAGAATTGTGGGTACTTTGTCTTAGGATTAAGGCTGCATTCGTTTAGGATATAAGTAGATATGTGTAATTTGTTTTGTGTAGATATGTTAGAATGTTAGATGATAAGTTAGTGGTAGTGATTTTAACTAGGATGGTTTTTGAGAATTTAGACTGAAAGTGGGATAGGTATTTTTATGTAGGCATAGATAAAGAATTTGTGTTTATTTGGCATGATTTGTTATTAATTTTATTTTGGAATTTCATTTTTATGCCAAATGTGAATATATGGAATTTGAAAATCACCTCCAATACAAACAATTATAATATGTTGTCTTCATTCCATGCAAATTCGTTATCTATGCGATAAATATATCCAATTTAGTATATTAATAATAAGACATTATGAGAAAGGAGTGTTTGGGTGTGGTTATTGTTTTTTTTAATTTACATTTTATGAATAAATCATCACATTTTGATTTTTTATGATTATTCATAATTTTAATTTGGTTTGTTTATAGTGGTTTGTATTTTGATTTGATATTTTACTTATGTTAGATTTGTGTTGCTGGCAGTTTTTTTATTATATTGTATTGCATTGTTATTTATTGTTTATAATTTTGAGGTCTTTCGGTTCTTTTTAACTTAGAGGGTTTTCAATTGTGAGGATTTTAGGCTGTTTTTTTGATGTTTGTGTTTTGTATAGATATGTTTTTACTAGGATAGTGTGTCGTAAGTTAAGAGTTTTAGAGCGTATTTAGAAATTACGCGGGGGAGAATTTTATTATTAGGACCACAAGATGAAATTTGATATTTTGAAATATTTTTTTATGAAGTGATTTGTTTTTATGATTATTGATTGTGTTAGAATGGGATTTTATGGGGATGGAATTTTTAAGTTAGTGAGATTATTTTACTGGATATGATAGATAGGAATTTTAAATTTTTATTATTTTTTTTTTTGTTGGTGAGGAAGATTTTATATGAGATTGTTTTTTTTATTTTATTAGAGGGACGGAATAGGTTGATTTTTTAGGAAATTTTTATGTAAATGAGATTTATTTTATTGAGATTTATGTGGGGAGTGATGTTATGTTTTGATATGATTTTTTGGTGGGATTTTTTATTATTTTGAGAAGAGTTTAGAGATTTATTTTTTTAGCATTTTATGGCAAAAATATGGAGTGATTTATTTCGATTTGCTGAGAGTTTGATTAGATATGGGGAATATATCGGACTTCGCAGGTCGGATGTTTAGACCTGTTGTGTGTTTTACAACTAGGGATGGTCGATTAGGATTTAGACTTTCTGAAGGGTAGCTTACTGTTTTTATTTTTTTACGATGTTTTTTCTTATGGATTTAAGGTTTTTTTTAGGCAAAATAGAGAGGCTGGAGAGAGGATGAGGTTGAGGTGTCGATTGAAGCGTATCGGAGAGGAGAGAGGAGAGGCGTCTTTGATGTCGTCTTTTGTATAGGAGTGGATTTTTATTTGCATTGGTGATAATGTAAAAAAATGATGAAATTGAATTTGTATTTAGGTGAGATGAAGATGGGTGTACTAAGCAGAGTGGGTATAATCTAATGCGTATTGTTGAGGCTTTTTTTTGAATGAGGGTATATGAGTCGAGCATGAGTGCTTGTGGGAGAGCGTCGCGAGAATTGGTGGTTTGTGTTAATGAGGCTGGTGCATTGAGGCTGTGTTCTTGGATGAGTGATGTGTTTGTAGTAATGTTTTTTTGATGTGCTAGTTTATTGTATGAAGCGAGGGGTTTAATGATCGTTTTTGTCGATTGATTTATTGGAATATTGGATGTGATTTGATTGTTTGGATGTGTATTTGCTGTAGGTTGTGTGAGGATATGGATGATTGGTGTGTGAAGGTGGTACAGAGATGATCTCTTGAGGTGATGTGGTTATTTTTTATGTTGTAATGGGATTAGAGGTGTTTTTTTGAAGTTAGTTTTGAGGTTAGGAGTCTTCTTGTTGTAGATTTGGTTTTATGTTAGTAGGTGATGGATTGAGTTTGTGTGATTTTTGTAGTTTTGTTGACAGTATGAGGGTTTTGATCTGGAGAAAATTTGGTATCGTGGGGGGTTTTTTCTGATTTTGCTGTGAATACCAATTTTGCGTAGGTATTACTGATTTTGGCGTCCGCTAGAGTCGGGTAACTGGCGACAGGAGAAAATATAGCGAAAGGAAATGGGAAGGGACGCTACATTTCTTAACCCTGGAGGG
>JAGVVM010007143.1:0-25908 GCA_019149425.1 Psidium friedrichsthalianum
TTCATTTTTTGAACGAACAAGCGATTATATTTAGAAAATATTTCTCAATTTTTCATTCTCATGAATCAACCAAAGGGGGAGGGGCAAGACGTATTTGGTTATATCGTGATTCGTGGCACCCCAAAATCCCATCATTGTACTCAAAATCCACTAGGTCCCACATAGAATTTAACTGAAAGTCAATTTTTCTAGGAAATTGACTATATTTTATGGTGTTATGCTAGACTTAAAAAAAATTAATAATTTGGCACGATTTCTGTGTTGTCAAAGAATGATTTTCCTAGGAAAAATTATTAAATAATTCAAATAGTTAATATTTGAATATTATTTTTGGAATAATTATGTATTTTTAATACTTTCTTGATTTTTCTCTCTTTTTCTCTTCTTCTTTCTCTTAAAAATTTCTTCTCAGCCAATCATGGCCTGGTGATGCCCGGGGCGAGCATCAAAGTCGAGCCTTAGCATTTCTACCCTCAAACGAGGCATGCTAGCCAAGCCAGATCCACGACCTGAGGCTTCGCTCGGCCAGTTAGGGCTAGGGTGGGTCGAGCTTACCTGTGGCCGGCAACTAGTAAAATGAAGAAATTAGAGAAAGAGACGGGAAAAAAGCAGAAGTGAAAACAATTAAAGAAGTAATTAAAAAATTTTAAAAACTTTTTTTATTCACAAAATAAAAAATAAAACATTTTGAATTTTGAAAAATAATCAATAAGAAAATAAAGTAAAAAAAATAATTAAAAGAAAGAAGATGTGAAGAGAGGAGGAATGAAAGATGAGAAAAAACGTCTCATTTTTCCTCACTTTTGAATGAGTTTTTTTTCATGGGGGAGATGTTTTCTGGGAATAGCTTATTTTACACCTCTAAATGTCGGAAAATCCGAATTTTTTTTTTCCCAAAAAGTTGTTTTCCATGAAATAAATGAAGCCTAAAAATGTGAATTTTGTTTCTTTTGTCACAGCGATATTGATCGTGATTTCTTAAAAGTTATCTTTTACCGCTTGGAAGAAAAAGTTTGTGTTGAAGTTGCGATTTTTTAGTGAAAAGATCGTCTTGTAATTGATAGGTTTATGGAGTTACAAAAAGCTTATGAATTTCATCTCTGTTCTAACGGTGCCCTACGATTGACGCAATTAATACTTTAAACACGTTACTTGGTAATTATGTATTGTCTATTTTAATTTGTTGTCATATATATATATATAAAGTATCTTGGACCAATAAAATTGAAAAATATAACTAAGCAGCTAGACTTGGTGGTTCGATGAAAAGGGTAAATGTCATAACTAATCTCCCTACACTTTCTCGACATTCAATATGGTCCCTCTATTTTATTTTTTTCCATACCGTCCCTATAATTTTTTAAAAGTGGCCATTCATTCTTCACTTAATCTTTTTAGGCTGCGTTTGGTCGTCGGAATAAAAGTCAATTATGATATATCTGATCATATCTTGTGTTTGATAGCTGTTTAGGTAGGATAAAAAGGAATATAACCATGATAAAAAAAAACTTAAGGGACAAAAGATGGGATAGAGCCGGATAAAATTTCTCTTATCCATGAGAGCAGAAATTGCATTGCTCAAGAGAGCACACATGAGGAGAACAATGTTTTTTTCCACCACCCGCCTCTTCTCCTCACCTAGCCATCTCTCCGTGGTGCCCAGCCGCCTCTCCGGTGACAGACATGAATAGGTGTACATATATGAAAAGGAGTTCAACGAAAAAATGCCATTTATTTTCTTTCGGTTCACAGTACATGCTTGATCTGTTGGTAGAACAGGTAGTGCTAGTAATCGCTCTTCTCTTTCTCCCCTCTCTCTCTCTCTCTCATCTCTCTTCTCTCTCTCTCTCTCTGGGTCCAGAGTCCCCAATTTGAGTTATAACTTTCTCTATATCAGAGAAATGAACTTACTTATATTGCAGGAAAGGAGAAATGCTCTGATAAGTCATAATGTAGAAAATCAGAGAAGGAACGTATTAATTGGTTTTTCTTTCCTGTCATTATTTCTTTGATGCCTTAGGTTCAGAGAGGCTGAGGACGACTGCACAGAGGCCCTAAATTTAGATGATTGATACGTGAAAGCGTACTCATGCCGAGCAACAGCAAGGAAAGAACTTGCAAAATATAAAGAATCACTTGAGGGTATGTAAAGCCAATAGATTGTCATGTCCATTGACTTGAAAAGATGTGGGCGAACGATTTTAGTAGAAAACGTTAATTTGCGATACGATGTTCCTGTTGTATATTCTTGAAATCTTGACAACTGATCTGCCAGGCTGGTATATTGATCATAGCTAACGGCAGATGCCGAGTTTTGCTCTTCGGTTGAAGCCACAGAATGAAGAAATCAAGAAACAGTATTCAGATGCTTCTTTGTATGAGAAAGTAAGCGATTGGCATTGTATTACTGTTTTCTGCAATATAACTTCTGCCACTGCATCCTTGCTAGAAGAAAATCACAGAAAATTGTGGAGAGCTTCCTGAAGTAATTATGCATTAGAAATTGCACCTTAATATCGTAACCCAGGAAAAAAAAAGAAAAAGCAATTTCGAGTCTCGATCCTATGCCTTGTCTACGTCCTAGCCTCCTGAAGGTGTGGAGTAGCAAGGGCGTGAGGAACCTATCCTCCTTATTTTACATTATTATATTGATATACAATTTCTACAAAGCGATGAATAGGCTAGGGTATCAAAATATTCGATTTTAAATCCGTTGTTCAACAAATAGCAAATAGGATTTATCATAAAATCCGTGGATTTCTTATTATATTCCATTCAGTCCTATCCTAACCGAAAATTTGAACGACAAAACGCATAGTATTTCAACCATTTGAAGCTGACGTAAACCATCGGGAATCTGAATTGGCCACAGGGAAAATAAGGTGGATTCATGAGTAAATGAGCAGAAGATCATCGGCAATCTTAAAAGGCAATAGAAAAAAAATCAAAACAAATGGAAAAAATACATAAATTGGCCAGACGAAATTAGGGGTCCACTGAACCGAAAGGATCATTCCCTTCAGAAAAATTAGGGTTTTCAAATTGGGGCAAAAAACTCAATTTTATGTTTGGCTCATGAAAAAAAACGTTTGGCCCATAAAAATTCCAAGATAACGGCAAACTTAGCGGAGTTATGTCCAAGTCAGCATAATCGTCGCTGGCACGGAATAAGGACGGCCGTTGTCACTGTTTACAAATGTATATGACTTTCGAAAGAGAGTTCCTTTAGTGAGAATTATTTTAACATGAACATTTATTATTTTATACAAAAAAATAGAAATTGATTTTAATAACAGAGTTTTTTAAACAGACAACTAAATGATTTCACAAGTTTGCATGCCAGTTTAAAACTTCAAATGCTAATTTATTCCATACGGTGATAAATTTTCTTTTAGCGCATTCATTTTGGGCCTGCACTATTTCCGTTCGTTATTGCTCTTGACAACCCCTTACATAGAATGACTATATTCACCCTTGCTGGTCCCACTCTTGATTTAGGATTATTTTTTTTTTTTTATTTGTCGTCTTCCTTTCATTTGTTTCGATTTTACTAGAGACGAAACTACCTATGCTCTTCTCAAACAACATTTAATTTAGGTTAAATGTGGGCGTGCTCCTGATTTAAGACTAATGCTTGCCTTCTTTTTTCTTTTTCTTTTTTGTTCCCTTTTTTGTCCATTTGGAACAAAATCGGTGTACCTCTTTTAAAAAAAAAGTTTATTTAGTAGATAGCTAACTATTACTATGTTTTTTGACCAAAAAAACTATTACTGTGTTTCAGACAAAAAAAACTAATTATCTAGTAACTTTTGTATATTTTGTAAATTGGATCCAAAAACCAAAATCGAAAAATTTGCTATCATAAGGATAATCTAAGGAAATAAAGTAAATAATTTGCAGATAAAACTAACATTCCTTCACTTTAATAAATAATTAGTGCTTGCTTAAATAATAATAATGAAGAATAATTTCAAAAGAAAACAAACATGAAGAAAACGTTGAAATGTAATGGGTGTGGAAGAAGTGGCTAGCATGAAAAAAAAAATATGGGTGTGGAAGAAATGGTTAGGTGAAAAAAAATTGGAAGGGATGTGAGTAAGGATTTTTTTTAGTCAAAATCAAAAAAGAAAGAAAAAAAGGTGAGAAATAATCTCAAATAATGAGTGGGACTCGCAAGGGATAATATAGTCAATTTAATATAAAAAGGGTTCATGAGCCAAAAATGGTGGAAATAGGGCCAGCTCAATTTTTATGAGTTTCGTGCGCCTTTATAACTGGGATCCTCTGATTAGTAATAGTGTGAATGACAATCATTCTCCTCTCGAGCTCTATTTCTAGCTGTAAATAAATTTTTCTATTTGTATTCCTTCGACGAGTTTCTTAGCAAAGACACGTTTGATAACGACACAAAATTTCTATTTCCGAATAGAAATAGTATAAAATTTCTATGGTTGCTAGTCACTGGGGCTCAGTCGGTGACTTGTGGAGGGCAAGTGGCAACAAGTGGATGGTGTATGGTGAACGAAGAACGACAGCATGGACGTGAGAGAGGCAACCAGTGGGCAATCGGTTTCGAAGAGAGGTGGTGGGCAACCGATGACAAGCGGCAAGGACACAAGAGAGAGTTAGATCCCACGAGAGAGATTGTGTTACCAACGAATTTTCATTTCAAACCCATTCCCTAGAATAAAAAACAGTAAAACAGTGAAATAAAACTATTGTCATACACGCCCTAAATATTCTAATATCTTCAACTTTATTCCTTCCGAGAAAATGACCCATCAATATAAGTGAAATCGAATCATCCATATATATCAAGGACAAGTCTATTTCCATAGTTTAGATGGCTGCATACACAACTTAAGCTCCGTTATTTAATGAAAAATGAATATTTAAAAATATTTTATTAAAAATAATCGCGTGTATCACTTGAAATAATTTTGCAATTAAAAAAAAGTTCATTATAGGCAAAATTATGTCTAAATATTTTTGTGAACGATGAAAAATATTTTTCTTTCATTGATTTTTGCAAGCGATACAAGTGATGAATGTTAGAAAAATATTTTTCAAATTATTCATTTTATGCGAACCAAAAGCATCCTTAATTAAACTGTAAAGTGCTTTTGAAAAACTTTTTTGGGGCCATTTTGGCCAAATGCTGGTCTTGAAAAGCTTCTATTAGCATTTATGAAAGGCTATTTCTAAGTTAATGATTTTTTTCCTCCAAAGTTACACTCACCAATTTTTCATTTTTTGATTTTGCCCTTATTGTTACTATCCATCTTCTTTGCGTTAGGACAACAAACAATGACAGATCTACCTATGAAGGGCCAGTGAAGTTGCGCGACTCCAATCGACCATCGATTGGGGTCACGAGATCTCAAGTGGTCCTCGCGAAGGTCACACTACCCGACCAGGGTCACCTGTGGTAACGCGACCTAGAGTCGCGTAACCACAAGTGGCCCTCGCCTCATCGGGGGATTGCCCAAGGTTGTGTAACCTTAGACGACGGTGGCCTAAGCCCTTCGTTGAAGTCGATGAAGGGTTTGAAATTTTTTTTAAGCTAAAAAAAAACAGCCAAGTTGTTTGAAAGAAGATTTTTGCAGAAGAGGGAGCACCTGAGGGCCCATAAGGGAAGAAAAGGCCGTTGACGGACGGAGACCAAAAACTGGTGAGGCCACCCAGTAAACCGGGGTTAACTCTCCAATCACAAAAAGAAAAATTAAAGGGCCTTGTCAGTCACCGCAGAACGCCAGAGGTCTTGTTGTTGGGACTCAACTCGAAGGTACCATCGGCAGAAATTAGGGTCAAAAGAGAGAAAAGATCTAAAATGCTGCGGAGATGACCACAGCGACTCAATAATCCTCTCGTGTTGAAAGGGGAGTTTCTCCTTCTTATGATGGGAAAACAACACTGAAGCAAAGGAATGTGAAGATTGATAAAATAGGGACCCAACTGGACCTGAGAGGCCTCCGATTTGCTGACGTTAAGCAAGGAGCTAAGAAGGATATCTTTTTCTTTACTTTTCAGCAGGGAGTCTGAAACGAGATACTTATTTTGAAGGCAAGGAGTCATTGGAAGATTTGCCTTTCGACGACATAGCTAGACGAACTGTGATTTGAGGTTGGAGACTTGGAGAGGATAAGATGGCGTAGAATAAAAATTGCACCTTTCGAAATATCAAAGAGGGGACAAATTCTGGAAAGAGAAGTCATAACGTTGAGAGAATAACAATGATGAAGGTCCTGGTGATCAAGGTATGCGTTTTCTTGGGATAGGAAGTTGAAACGACTGTTAGGAAAGAGCGATTAGATGACCGCACAAAATTCGAAACAGATAGGTTTAAAATAATTAAAACATTTCATTTTTATAAAAGGGGTATATATTGACACTCAAAATTGATTTAGGCTTTGACAAACATGGAGGTCCATATGACGACTTTGACATAAGATTCCAATGTGTTTGAAGTATGTCGGCACCTCAATTGTTGATTGTTGCCAATGATTGGGTAAGGGAAGGATCAGCAATGTCGAATGGTCAGCATATGACCCTGACATATAATCAAGGAAGACGAAGTAAAAGCTCAACTGCTTAATGCGTAAGAAGACATGGTTATCGAAGCATTTCCGACAATCTAGGAAGGAATTGATATTTAAAAGGAGATAGCTGCCATCGGTAGTTATTTGTTGTATTCAAGTATAACTAGTCGAAGAGAGACTTTTATAAATAATCAGCAATCAATAAGACTTATCAATTCTTCTTTCAATTTACTTTATTAGCTCCTTGTTTCGTTTATCGTTCTTTGATTCTTTCTTCCTTTTAGTTCATAACAAAGCTATATCAATTACTTCCAGTTCGAGTCGCTGCAAAACTCAATCGTTCTCAAAAAGCCGAAGATCAAACCTTCAGTGAAATATATTTCATCATGGACCATTTCCGGCAAAATAAGAATGAAACATTATATTAGTGGATGACACATCATACTAGTGGATGACTAGTGATGATGGGTATAAAGAACTTAAGCATATATTACAAAAGTTCACTATAGAATTGCAAAGACAAAAGGGAACGTAACCATTATCTCCTTGATGTAGTCACCACATATGGGAATACAGCTCCCGGAAACGATGGTACTTCATTCCCACGATTTATTCGCATTCCCTGGTAATATGTGCTGCCAAATGACCGGATCAATCGTAGTTAATGACTCATTCTCATTCCCTTCCCAAGACTCCTACTTACCAAACAAGGTCGAAGGGGTTATGGGGCCTTAGGTTACAACCATAAAGCCTGTTACTACGTGCGTGGCATTATTTTGCATGTCAACGTACGCAAACAAAAACAGATCAAGACAGCCTCGTATTGCCTGTCACCTTCCCCTCATCTCTTCCCCCCCACCCACAAAGGGGCAAAAAAAACAAGCACTCCTTCAAACTCGTTGTGGCAGTTTCTGTGTTGCGTTATTGATGGTATTAGCAGCAGCAGCAGCCGACGACCGCCCACCATGGAAGTTGGTCCCCCGATTACGGCCCCACGCAAAGTCATGGTGGTCGCGGATCCCACCAGCGAGTCGGCTGCCGCGCTCCAATACACCCTGTCGCACGGCGTGGTCGAGCACGATGAGCTGATCCTCCTCCACGTTGAAAACCCTAATTCGTGGAGGACCCACGCTCGCGACGCTCTTCAAGAGGCCGAGCTTTGTGGCTGCAGGGAATAGCCAAAGCGGCAGCAGCCGCGGGGGTCCGTGGATCAGAATAGGGGCGGGGACGGCGGTGGAGACGGGGATCAGAGGTGGATTTTCTCGATGAAATGAAGCATGCGTGTGAGGTGGTGCAGCCGAACATTCGGGTGCGCACGACGAGAGTAGAACTGGAAGGTAATAAGGATAAGGCTTCAGCTATTCTCTCTCGCAATGCACGTCGCATGAGATCGACGTGCTCATCGTAGGACAGCGCCGGAGCTTTTCCACAGCAATATTAGGGTAAGATTATTCACTCTCTCTCTCTCTCTCTCTCTCTGGATGTGTTATTGTTAGGGTACTTTCGAGTTTGAGCCGATATCGAGACGATTTTGATGATGATAATGTGCAATTTGCGTGTGCTCATACTTTCTTTACAATTTCCTTTTGAGTTTGGTTAAGGTCATGAATTCCGATTTCTTTTAGGCTCTTGCTGCCATGTTAATTAGACCCTTTCTTGGGGTCATTGCCTATCGTTCTTGCAAACCATGTTTTCAAAAGCTGATACAATGTTATCATAAACTATGAAGAGTCTTGCATCATATATGTCCCTTTCATACGTTCAGCAATTGGAAAAGCTATCATCCACTAGTTGTTAAAGCGATTTATTGTATTGTACTTTACCTCTTGAGTGTGTTGCATTATTGCAATTTGTTTGAGGAAATGATCTTTGTAGGTAGGGTGAGGATCTATTGTGTGGTTCCTAAGGTAGAAATGCACGGATATTTAGTCGATCTCGTGAATATCATGACTCAAAAAGACTTTAATCAGGGCAAATATTGCATTCAAATTCATTCTGCGTCAAATTGCAATTCGAGTTTGCTGTCTGAGTAGTTAATCCTATTTTATATATAAGACAAGCAACTAAGCTCATATACTTATTTTACAACACGGATTATCTGAACCTTTTACTCGAGTAATCCCGACAAATGCACGGGAACTGTTTAGCCATGATGGAAGTCAATACTTATTCATTCTATGCAAGAAGTCACAACCGTAATGGAACAACAATGTGGAGTTCATCGTACGTATCCAATTTCTTCAAGCTCCTCCTTTTGTGTTTGTTTTTTCTCTTCGTGGCTCTTGATGTGGACCCATTGGGTTAATAAGGAATTCACAGTCAGAGCTTGTTACATCTTCAAAGATTCAAGGTCATTAATAGTTGCATAAATTCCATCTATATGTCTGCAAAATCCACAACGCTTGGAAGACTCAAATGCAAGCACAAGACACGTCGAGTCACCGCTAAAGACGTGTTTACTGCTGTTATTGCTTTTTCTTCTCCTCTAATTCGAACAGATGTAGGAGACGCGCGGAGGGTCACTGAGAGGCACTAGATTGACAGACATGGCGGAGTACTTGATAGAGAACAGCAAGTGCACCTGCGTTGGGGTTCAGAAGAAGGGTCAAAATGGAGGTTATCTCCTTAACACCAAGACATACAGAAACTTCTGGCTCTTGGCATGATGATGAGCCACCTGTGCTTTTTCGTTCACAAAGTGTCTCTTGCATCAACCAAAATGATCATGTTCAAAGGCATAAGAAACCGCAAATTCAAGCATTTCAACCCAAATCTACCTTGTGGGTTGTGGCCCTTTGAGTTGAAAGAAATCTTTTTTGGCATTTCAGTGGAGATCAGAATGTTAGGGCAATCTCCGGACAAATTCCTTGTAGTAGTGAAACTGTGTCAAAATTGTGTATTGCTCAGCCTGGTTCCACCACCTCATTACTGCTGTAAATACCAGAGACATGGCTGGCTCCTAGGCACCAGTTTTTCAAATAAAGAACACTGCAGATTTTTCATTCTCTGATCTTACGTTATCATGGAGGAATTTACGCTGGAAAGAAATGCTGCTAATTTTCTTCACAAGACATACAAAGAAAGTCATATAAGCGACCATGGAGTGATGTCGTAGACCGTGATTGCTGAGTATAGTCTGAAATTCTATGTCACTCCACTAATAATTGTTAGTAATTTTTTGAAATAGTCAATAATTCTTGAAAGTGTGGTTGCTTTTACATAAAAGACGGTCCAATTCATTGGTAATATCTTGAAGTAAATGCTGGTAAATAGAGTGATCGGTACATTTAAAACATGTAAACATTGGTACATGGACTCAAAAAAGAGTTGTGATTATATATAACATTTGGTGACTTCAAGTCTTCACCTACATTAATAAGCTGTTCAAATAAATATTAGTGCCTGACCAAAAAATAATTAAAGAAAAAGAAAAAATATTAGTGAATTCTTGAATACAATTGGTAATTACGAAGATAATCACATAAATGTTTGTTCAAATAAGAGTTGATAATTTTGTTTAGAAGATGTGCTAATTTTGAAAAGGATAAAAATTTCTTATACAAGTCAGTAATTTAATCCCCAAGTAAGCTCCCAAATAGATGTTGGTAAACTGTACAAATAGAGTTATCAACTGACTCAAATAAGAGTCAGTAATTTCATATGGCAAGACATAAGCTTTGCAAATATTATCTGCTAATTACTGGGACAGTTAGTAATTTTGAAACTTTTAGTGTACTAAAAAAGGGATGGTAATTTCAAATAACATTTAGTGACTATAACAAACCGGTAAGTTATCCATAAAAATGATCGTAAGTTATTGGAATTGTCGTTAATTTCAAAACATAAACGGAAGTTGTTAAGTGGCTAAAATAACGGTGGGCAATTTCATATAAAAATTTGGTAACTTGAATTTCACATGTAAATGCTGGCAAATTATTGCACTACTTAATTTTGGAAAGAGTTTGTAATTTGTATGAATTTGTAACTTTAATGCATTAGTAAAATCACAAAAATATATGAAAAATTATTGTAAAAGTGGGGTACTTTTTAAAACAATCAAATATATGTTTTTGATTAATTGAGAGGCCAAGAGAGTAATTTTGATCTTTACCACAAAAAAAAAGAAGAGAGATCCGTTTGTTTCAGGCAAAAAATAATCGATTTGAAAAATATTTTTCGAAAAGTGATTGCTTATATTATGTAGAAAAATTAATTAACAAAAAAAATTTTTGTCATCAATAACAATTTATGCTTATTATTTTCATAAGTGATGAAAAAATTCCATTTATTCATTTTTTAAACAAAAAGCGATTATATTTTGAAAATATTTTTAAAATCGCTCATTTTCCGGAAACCTTTTGATTTGGCATCTTGTCGCCGACCATCTAGGGGCAAACGAGAATTCAACTTTTGCCTGTCTATTCCAAAAGAGAATAACGAATGTTTCAGCGATTATCTCCTAATTAAAAGCTATGAATGTTGGCCACAACGAGGGTAAGTGGGGAGCCGATTATGAACATGGGGATAAGGATTTGGAAGGAAATCATGTGTGAATCTGTCGATTGTGTCCGTCATAGGCTGAAGGAGAAGCAACATCCTTTCCTTGTGAGAACAAGCAATCTCGGCTAGGGGGAAGCTAAATAATGATAATATCAAACAAGAGCTATATAATGTTCCCATTTGTGGTAAAGGGGTCATAGTTTTTGATTGCAATTCTGTTTTCTCTTGAACTTAATATAGTTGAAGGAGCTATTATTAACCTGCTCACCCCAAAATCATTTGATGCCAACGTCCAACTGCTTATGGTGAAAATTTTCCTCACATCCATGCTTTGAAATTGGCCAAAGCATACAAATTCCAATTTGATGTGGTGTTAGGAATATGCTTCTCCTGGATGGACACTAGCGATATAGAATGGAGAACTAACTAGCTTTGAGTAGTTCACAATGACTAGTATACTGAGGTCGACTAAGTAGTATGCGAAATGGTCCACGAGACTATATAACGACCAGGAATTTCGAAAAAAAACGAACAGTTTATGGTTTTTGCAACTCACCATCGAGCAAACATTAATATATCGCAAGATATTAATTACAATTCGTCGATATTATGATCACCATACACTACAAAACTTCCTTGACAAGTCAGGTCGTATACCGACCTCTCATCATTTTAGGGTTCTCAAAGTCGAAAAAGTAACTATGTTGTGAATGTCATCATAGGATCAATTAATTATTAAAGCTCGAAATTGTTAACATTGCTAAGACTATGTTAGACAGATCATCAAGAAGCCGAAGCATGACTAATCCCTGTTGTTCTCTTTGGCAGGAAATTTTAAGAATGCTTCGTGAGCGCGTGCGTGGAGGAGGGGCAATATAACAAGATTGAAAAGATTGGCCGACATTACTTGTCAGATCCATCTAATCAACTAAAAAAGATGGACCCAACTCCACTTATCTCCACTTTATACTTGGGTCCACATCCCATCGACAAACACACGCCCACTTCTCCTTATTTCTTCTTTGTTTTTTTCCTCCTCCTTCCTTCTTCTCCACCTCCTTTGAATTTTCTGTTTTTTTTTTTTAAATTTCCAGTCACGTCGTGTATGGACACAATATTTGTTAAATTAAGTCACAATTTTGGATGTAAGTCGATTTGTTACCCGACTGAGTCATCTCATCAAATAAATTATCCTTTTAAAAAGTATCGCTTATTATAATAATATATTTCTAACAACATTATCGACCTAACCACAAACAATTACTGTCTTATCAAGCAAGTTTGAGAGAATTCTTGTTGCAATGCAAGTGGAAAGAATAACAAGTTGCTAAGTATAAAGTTAACCTAGTACAGCTATATAAAGATGGGATTTGTGTAGGGACAATTTGAAGCAATAGTGGGTCCTAATGACTCTCTTTTGAAAATTTAATCAGCCTAATAATTGATGGCCAAAATAGCTGGAATCAAAAGGGACAATACTTTTAGAATTATGAAAGATAAAAGCAACCCCAATCATCATATTGTGGATTGGAGATTAGTGTGTGAAATTGGGCGTAATCACTTCAAATCCGTGACTTTTTTTTGAAAAAATGAAGCAAAAAATAAATAAAATTGGAATTCGGTTCCCAAGTAAACTTTGAATCGAATTGTAAAAACAAGGTCATTGTGAATCCGCCACCAACTTATTATTCTTATCCACAATTATTATGAATTGCAAATATAGATACATATCCCAACTGTTGGTAATAATTATCTAGAAGAAGTTCATTTCCTAACATATTGGCGTTATTAACCGGCAACTATGTACTTATGTCGATGTCATCAATTGTATCGTTCCAACACTAGCTTTGTTTGTTTAGCAAACAATGATTGATTTGAGAAATATTTTTCTAAAATTGTTAACTAGGAAAATATTTTTCATTAATTCGTTTTCTTAAGAGAACCAAACATAAAAAAAAAAACAAATGATGCAACTGATGCATTTATGTTATCTTCTGCGTAAGGAAGGGTTAGAATGAAAAACAGAGAAGGATAAGGAATAAGAAAGGTTGACATTGATCATGTACCCACCCCAGCCCTGGATCATCTAAAGAAGAGAAGCACAGACACTGCTCGGCTTTTGTGGCATCCTTTTCCTTGACCCAGAGGCCTTTCATCTTTTCCTTTTTCTCTTTCTGTAGTCCTTTTATAGTGGAGTACACGGGTCTTTTACACCCACGTAACATTCGCACATGCTTGTCTTGTTATTTGGTCAATTCAATTTGCCAATTGCACCAAACACATCCTCACAACTTAGTCCGTTCTTTCGGACCCCACGATGTCTTTCCACACCCACCTAACAGTGCGCATGCCTTATCTTCTTGTATGTCAGTTCCATTCCCACTTACCAAATTTAATTTCCTCCTAATTTTCCCACCTAACATTCGCACATGCTTGTCTTCTTATTTGGTTAATTCCATTGCCATTGCAGCAAAACACTCTCTCACACTTAGGCATCAGCTTTGTAACTCCTCTCCAGCACCCCTCATCCCTGCCATATGAAAGCTTTGGAAATGGCGGAAGCAGTTTTTTCCGTTCTTGCCACTGCCATACAGAAAAGCCTCGCTGAAACATTCAAATAAAAGTTAGTAAGTACACTCAAAAGGAGTTGGTAATTTTCAAATAGCATTTAGTGACTCTTGCACGCTGGTAATCTAGCTATACAAATGATTGTAAGTTAATGAAATGGTTGGTAATTTAAGAACGATGAATAAGTGTTGTTAAGCGGCTAGCATAAAGGTGGGTAATTTCACATAAAAGTTGGTAGCTTTAGTTTCACATGTAAATGTCGACAAATTATTGCACTACTCGTACTTTGAAAAGAGTTTGTAAATTTTTATCGCAATTGGTAACTTTAATGCATTAGTAAGCTTTTTTTTTATTTGGCCGGAAATGCATTAGTGAGCTTCAGAAAATCAATATCGATAAATTACTGTAAAAGTTGGTACTTTTCAACATCCAATAAATGAAGTTGGTAATTTTATGCAGAGCTATTACGTTGGTACAGCTTAGTTTGGAAAATAAGTGTTATAGATTATTTGAATATTTAAGAAGAGATGGCAATTTGGTTTAAGCATCAATCAATTGAACACGCTGCAAATCTCTGCATGTACAAAATTTTTGTAAATTATTGGAATAAGTAAGGAAATAATGGAATGCAAGTTGGTAAGGACTCGATTAAGAGTTTGTATAGCTAAAATTTGTTGGTACTCATCGGAGCTAATTTGGTCAAACACTCATAGTACAATTGGTAAATTTGTATAAGAGTTCGCAACTTTTACACATTGGCACAATCCGAGATTATTTATTTTTCTCTGCAAAAAATTAATAATAATGAATCCAAGATTCTGATCAGCATCACACCTATCCATAGCATAATCAATCTGTATAACTATTTTTCTTCTGGTTAAAGATTATTTGTTTTTGTCTTGCAAAAAAGAAATGGACATCTTCTCAATAAAACTGATGTAAAATTTTGATCACTTTGGAGGTGTAATATGTCAATAATCATAAAAAAATTACTAAAGGGTAGTATACCAAAGGGAATAATATCTAATTGAGCAATTTTTTTCAAACTTGTTTAGAAAAATTAGTTAACGAACAATATTTTCATCATCGATGACTATCTATACCTAACTATTTTTGCTGGTAAAAGAAAAAAAATCTCATCCATTTATTTTTCTAAAATATTTAAGCGATCATTTTTCGAAAAAATATTTTTCAAATCACTAATTTTTCCGGAAAACAAACGCCCTGTGTAGGAAAGTGCATCCTAGGATTAGACAAGGTTCATTCATGGCATCACGTTTTGTATTTTGTCTTTGTCATCTAGATTAAGTACGTTATGGACTAATTTAATTTGGTACACGTTTATAGTTTATGCACACCTCACGAGTCCTGTCCGGTCTTAATAAACAAGTCTTTATTTAATTTTTACCCGGCTCAAATCTTCACTTTCCGTACTTATTTATTACTGGTTTATCATTACTGTGGCTGTTTATATTAATTGTTTGAGCACCCCTGCATGATCATTATTAGTGGCTCAGGATGATAAATTGCCGAAAATCACAAGCAAACCTTTTCATAAAGAGAAAGGTACCAAAATGACATTTAATTTATCAGGCATGAAGAAGTCCCAAAATGCATGAATCTCTGCAATTGGTAACTCTTAGGAGAGCATGTGCTATGCGAAAGCCCATATACCATTCGTGCCCTCTTAATGATCCACCAACTTCCCAAGGCGGACATGAAGTTCGCGACACCTTAGCTGTGTTCAGATCCCGATTCTACTTAGGGACTAGTCTGTGAATATTTTTTTCTTTTGGGTAATAAACCAATTATGGTGTAGAAAATAAATATTGCAGCATTTCCCTACAAAAGATTATTGTAAGTAGTTATATTGCTGTCTGTTCATGTTTGAGACCATGGTTCAATTCTTGATTGGCGTAATTGAGAAAAAGAGGCTTTAAAATCAGTTTAGGACAAGTTCAGCTCGAGATCGGAAACTGAACTGATTCTCCCTAGAATTGATCTTTATTTAATCGATCGGCCTTGGTCTGGTATTGAAGTATCTACTATAAACCTGCCCACCCCCAAAATCATCTTGTACCCACATCCACAGCTATGGTGAAAAAGTTCCTCCCATTCCAATGCTTTTGGATTGACGAAACCACGCAAAATTCCAATTAAATGACGTGTTGGAAGAACACGGCGGCTTTGAGCAATTCACAATGACTAATATACCGAGGTTGATTGAGTAGTATGAGAATGGTCCATGAGGCTAAACACCACCCACAAAAGATGGGAAGAGACTAACGGTTATCCTTTTGCAGCTCGTCGTCAACAAATCTGATTTGGTTAGCGATATTATTGATAGAATGCACATAGTATGGGTCTTCATAGTTGTATAAAACATGTTAAGGAAAATCCCTTATGATGTTTTGAAGATGACAAAAATAATCAAAGCTACTGATGCATTTATTAGTTGAGTAGAACTAGGTGAAAGGTGTACAACCTGTCATGCAGATGTTATCTTAATAGAACATCTGAAGATAAGTTCTTTATCAATGGTGAATAAGGCATTCGACATAGAGGTGTCTACAAGCTAGAGGTACCTGAGTATAAGATGAACAAGCCTAGAACGAGAAGTTTGGTAAAGCTTGGAAGGACCTTGGATAGGTGAATAGTGGGATAGAGCCGTGATTGCTAATACGCTTAGAGGGACCAAAACATGGAAGCTCAGTGAAGCTATACATATTGCATTTGAATGCTTTAGGCACTGTTGAAAGAACTCAGACATTGTTTGAGGACCTCAAAAATTGTGTGAGGAGCTCAGACATTGTTACGTAGCTCAAGCTCTGAGGAAGTATTTCATATGCAATGACCAGAATATGATGAGATATATTTGAGATGATTTAATTGAGATTATATATCATCGCAGCAGCTGGCAAATCAAGTAGGATTTGTTCTTGAAGATTATCAATCATGAAAATCAATCAAGGATGTGGACTAAAGGAAACGAGGATGACTCACCTATGAAGAACTCTATATATGGAAACCCAAGATCATTATTGTATAGGCGATTTGATCTAATAGAGGATTCTTTCTTTGGTTAACCTCAATGGCTAAAAAATCCTTTGCATATGATATCGTCCAAATGGAAATTTTGGAGAGCGATCCTTTGGTGACTGTGCAACAGGAAGTTGGAGGTGAATGAGTATAAAAGAACACCTCAAGGCTGAAGAGAGAACACATGAGAGAGTAGGATCTTAAATTTCAAGATCAAGAGAGCTTTACGTCCTTCATATATTATTCCAATACTATAATACTTAGAGGTTTTCCTCCAAGTGAGATAATGTTAAACGGGAAGTCTATTGACTTGGGAATCGTTATTGTATTGTAACCTCTGAGAAATTCACTAGTGAAATCTAATTAATTAACTATTAGTGTCAAGAAGTGGACGTAGGCTTGGAAAAAGCCAAACACTATAAACTATCTATAAAAATTCTCTATCCCTTAAACTCTTTGTTATTGCATTTGACAGTTGAATTGTGCACACCGCTGCATCTAAGGACACATCATCTGAACTTAAGCTCTGAGCTTATCTGTTTAAATTCACATTGATTTTTAAAGTTTATTGAAATAACCTATTCATGCCCTCTAAGTGATAAGGCTAGCCCTAATAGAACAATTCAATTATCTTCACAAGTCAGGTCGTATATTATCACAGACCATCTTTTTTATTTACTCTTCAGTCAACATAGATAGCTTATATTTTAAATACCACGACAGAATGAAGACTGTCGTCAACAAATTTGATTTGATTGGTGATATAATTGATAGACTGCTCATAGTATGGATCTTCGTAGTAGTATAAAATAGTCCCATTATCTTCACAAATCAGATGGTATATTATGACAGTCCATCTTTTTTATATAAATCACTTATTTTATGAATGTCACCATGGAACCAAGGTTTCGTCAATTATTTGGCTGCTGGTCATCGCTAGAAACAGGACAAGAATGAGTACCAACATTTGGACAGATGTTCATGGAGCTGAGAGCGTGAATCACGCCTTTGTTGTCTTTTGGCAAAGAAAAATTGAAAAAGATTCATCAACATCACTTGCCATATCCCATCCCATCAACAAATAGATGGACCCAAACTCCATTTTCTCCAAGTGATAGTTGTGTCCACATCCCATTAACAAACAACTCCACTTTCTTGGAAAAATATCGAGTAGGCTAAGGCTAACATGTGTCCATACACTGTAATCAATCAATCAATCAATCAAGAGAGGACGTCCTCTCTACACCCTCTCTCCTCTGTCTCGCTTTTCTCTCTCTTTGTCTCTTATCTCTATCTCTTTTCTTCATGAGAGGACACGTGGGCCGGAGCGCATGAACACGTGTTTGCCCTGGCCCACTCACTATTTTCTTCACCTCCTTCTGGTGCACTCCATATCTTTCTTGTTATTTTCTTCTTTGTTTTTTTTCCCTCCTTCCTTCTTCTTCTTCTCCACCTGCTTTCAATTTCCGTTTTTTTTTCAGTCCCATTGTGTATGTGCTCCATATTTGCTAAATTAAGTCACAAAATTTGGACGGAAGTCGATTTGTTACTTGGCCGAATCATCTCATGAGATAAATTACGCTATATAAAAGTATCTCTTATTGCGATAATATATTGCACATCGACATCGTTGACCTAACCATGAACAATTACATGTCTTATCGAGCAAGTTTGAGAAAATCCTTATCGGAAATTAAAATGTATATATTTGCAATAGTTAATGCGCATACTAGTTACATAAAATAACTTCTTATGTACTCCGCTCAGAAGCAAAAATGATATATATTTGTACTATAGTTGTACACTTGCAATGCAGGTGGAAAGAATAACTATAGTTGCTCAAATATAAAATTAAGTTAGTACAGCTATATAAAGATGGGATTTGTGTAGAAACAATTTAAAGCAATAGTGGGTCCTAATGACTCTCTTTATTGAAAATTTAATCGCCCTAATGGCCAAGATACTTCTTAGCTAGAATCAAAAGAGACACATACTTCTAAAATTATGAAAGACGAAAGCAATCCCAATCATCTTTATTGTGGATTGGAGATTAGTGAGTGAAATTGGGTGCAATCACTTCAAACCAGTGACATTTTTTTTAAATGAAGCAAAAAATAAAATAAAATTGGAATTCAGTTCCCAAGTAGACCCTAGAATCAAATTGGAAAAATAAGGTAATTTTGAATCCACCACCAACTTGTTATTCTTATCCACGGTTATTATGAATTGTAAATATAGATATGATATCTCAACTATTGGTAATAATTGCCTACAATAAGTTACATTTCCTAATAATATTGGCATTATTAACCAGCAGTTATGTACTTATGTCGATGGTTATCAATTGTATCGTTCCAACACTAGATTTCATTTGTTTGGCAGAAAATGATTGATATGAGAAATATTTTTCGAGAATTAGTAACTAGGAAATTTTTTCCATTAATTCATTTTCTTGAGAGAACCAAACATCAAAAAATGAGGAAACAAATGATGCAGTTATATTATCTTCTACGTAAGGAAGGGTCAGACCCAAAAACAGAGAAGGATAAAGAATAAGAAAGGCAACACTGATCATGTGCAGTGTACCCACCCCTACCTCGTATCATCTAAAGAGGGAAGCACAAAACCTACTTTGCTTTTGCCGCATCCTTTTTTGACCCACGGGCCTTTCATCGTTCCTCTTTTTCTCTTTCTATAGTCCCTTTTTTCCTGGACCCCGCGGGATCTATGACACGCACCTAACATTCGCACAAGCTTGTCTTCTTATTTGGTCAATTCCAATGCCAATTGCACCAAAACACTCTCACAACTTAGGCATCAGCTCTGTAACCTCCTCTCTAGCACCCCTCAACCGCTGCTCTTTTGCCTTTGGAAACGGCAGAAGCAGTTTTTTCGGACCTTGCCACTGCCATACTGAATAGTCTCGCCGCTGAAACATTCAAATAAAAGTTAGTAAGTAAACTCAAAAAGGAGTTGGTAATTTAAAATAGCATTTAGTGACTTGCACGCTAATCTAGCTATACAAATGATTGTAAGTTAATGGAATACTTGGTAATTTAAGAACGATGAATAAGTGTTGTTAAGCGGCTAACATTAAGGAAGGTAATTTTACATAGAAGTTGGTAGCTTTAGTTTCACATGTAAATGTCGACAAATTATTGCACTAATCGTTGATACAGCTTAGTTTGGAAAATAAGTGTTACGGATTGTTTGAATATTTAAGAAGAGTTAGTAATTTGGTTTAAGCATCAATCACTTGAACACGTTACAAATCTTTGCATATACAGTTTTTTTTTTTTTTTTGTAAATTATTGGAATAAGTAACGAAATAATGGAATGCAAACTGGTAAGGAGTCAATTAAGAGTTTGCATAGCTAAATTAGTTGGTAACTCAATTGGAGCTAATTTGGTCAAACACTTAGAGTATGATTGGTAAATTCATATAAAAGTTCATAACTTTTGTACATAGGCACAATCCGAGATTATTTATTTTTCTCTTGCAAAAAAATTAATAATAAAAAATCCAAGATTCTGATCAGTATCACAGACTATCCATAGCATAATCAATCTGTATAAACTTTTTTTTTTGTTAAAGATTAATTTGTTTTTGTCTCACAAAAAAGAAATGGACATCTTCTCAATAAAAATGATGTAAAATGTTGATCACTTTGGAGATGTAATATATCAAATAATCATAAAAATTACTTTAGGGTAGTATACCAAAGGGAATAATAAATCTAATTGAGCAACAAAGATAGAAACGGGTGCTGACGAATTCGTAACTCGTTTAGGGAGAACACAAATTTGCTTGTTTATAACATGACATCACTTGATTACAGCGGGAACCACAGGTCTGAGACCAGTTGACTGTTAACCAAAGTCCGACAAACCATTGCTATAAAACGAAGCCAGCTAAGAAGTAAGTAAATCGTGCGATCAAATTGAATATGAGCCCGACATGGCTTTGAGCGGGGGAAAAGGAAATTTTGGTATCGTACGCATGTGGAGAACTGAGAAGTATGCCAATTGTATCTGCCGTAAGTGTGACAATTACGACAAGAATCTCTAAACTTACAATGATAGTGCAATTAAATCCCAACAATTTCAGTTTCGTTCCTTTAGATACTAAAGCTTGCGCAAAACATACCGTTAAGGATATTGTTAATGCCGCCAACTTTCTAATTAAAAAGGACTAGAAAGTTTGAAGGGAAAAAATGGGGAGAGAGAGAGAGATTGCCGGAGTGGCGCCATCTTGGAGTGATGGGTTCCAACGTGGGATAATCCCAGCCTAAAATGGGGAACCGCCCTGGGATCCTCATGTTGACACCTAATGGAGAACCACCTTGTGATCTTCATGGCTTTGGACTTACTGGAGCCCACTACGTGTTGATTTGAGGTCATGGTGAATTTGACAGCTGCCTATGGGAGTCTTGGTTACGCTAATCACAATTAGCCAGCAAGTTCCTAACCCTCACATAGCCTCCTGGTGAGCCCCAATGGCCTTGGAGTCTCATACTTCATTTTCTCGCATGTGGCGGCATGATCTAGCATATTTGAGAACGTACCGGTGCCATTAGATGTTGATTTGAGGTGCCTAAGGGAGTCGTGGTTAAGTATGCTAATCACAATTAGTCACCGAGTTCCTAACCCTTAAACAGCCTCTTGGTGAGCCCCAAATGGCACTGAAGTCTCGTGCTTTGTTTTCTCGCATGTACCGGCATGATCTGGCACATTTGCATTGTGTTGAGTCCGTTTACGTCGATTTCCAGCATCAAGTCATGTTTATTTTCATAACTTCCGAGTGTGCACGAATGTCGTTTTCGTGGAAATATAAGGTTTTAGAGCTCCGGTGAATACCGATTGTTCGTTAGTGCAAGTATTGTCCAGAAAAGTCATGATGTAAAGCTTGTTCCAGCCTGTAGATTACATGTCTAATTTCAGCATGCATTGTTATTATTGCATATCAATTGCTCTGTTTTAATTAAAATAAAAATAAATAAGATAAGTGCCAAAAAAATAGAATTACATTGTTGCGTTTGTTTCGCAAGAAATGAATGACTTGAAAATATTTTCCGAAAAACGATTGCTTATATTGTTTTAACAAAAAATTAGTCGGCGAAAAATATTTTCATCATTGATGACTATCTATACCTAACTATTTTCGTGGATAATAAAAAAAATTTCCATCTATTTGTTTTTTTTAATTATATAAGCAATTATTTTTAGAAAAATATTTTTCAAGTCACTAATTTTCTGAAAAACAAACGCACGTATGTAGGAAGGGCATCCTAGGATTAGACAAGGTTCATTAATGGCATCACGTTTAGTATTTTGTCTTGTCATCTAGATTAAGTACGTTATGGACTAATTTAATTTGGTAAACGTTTATATTTTATGCACACCTCACGAGTCCTTTCCGACTTTAATAAACAACTCTTTATTTAATTTTTAACTGGCTCAGGTCTTCACTACGGGTGATCGATTTCCGGTTCGGTCTAGTTCTCCTCAAGAGCCGGGAATCAGACCAGTGGTCCCAGTTTCCAATTTGTTGGAACTGGGAACCGGACCGACCGTCCCAGGAACCAGACCTGATGGGACAGACAAATGGACCGGACCGAATCGAACCATACCGAATAAAAAAAAAAATGTAGCCCAAATTACTATCAAATTGTTAAAATCAACAATGTTATAGAACTTCAACATCTGCATAAACTAACTTCCCAGTAGCAAACGAACCTAAATAAGAGGCCCGAGTAACCGAAAGAGATTCATGGACCAAATTAGGAAAACAAATTTTTAAAAAGGACCGTTTGGTCTGGTCCTATGTCTCAGGAATCGGGAATAGGACCGCCTGGTCACTAGTTTCAATTTTACGAACCAGGAACCGGACCAGATCCCTCTAGAACTAGGAATCGGTAATAGGATCGCCTGGCTCGGTCCTGGCAATCCTGGTCCAGTCGATCCAATTTGCTCACCCCTTGTCTTCACTTTCCTGTACTTATTTATTACTACTCTATCATTACTATTTTGGTTGTGGTTGGTTATATTAATTGTTTGAGCACCCCTACATGATCATTATTAGTGCTTAAGATGATAAAATTGCCGAAAATCGCAAGCAAATCTTTTCATAAAGAGAAAGGTACCAAAATGACATTTAATTTATTCGGCATGATGAAGTCCCAAAATGCATAAATCTCTACAATTGGTAAATCTTAGGAGAGCATGTGCTATGTGAAAGCTATTGCGATTTGTACGGAAAATTTTGAAACTTTATCATCAAAACAGAGCAAGTGAAGCGGAATAAAACATAATCCATATGTTGGATCTTCCTTAGGGGATATCCATGCATTTCAATTAAAATTTTAACTTACATCAAGAGGGTTTAAGGCCTATCTCAAGAAACACGCTTGAGTAGACCTGATTTTTTATGTTCTTGAGCTCCACAAATTTCAAGCCTCTGGTTTCTGATACACCACCAATCGCGCAGTGACGAAAGACGAAGCTTGCGGATGATCACTCCTCAGTCGTGCTAGCAACCCTTGAGAATCGACGAACCAAGCTCGATCTTTAATCATGAATCACTCACAATCCTCAAGTGTTTCGTACGAAAATAATTCTCACACATGCATGAAAGAAGATAACAATTGACTCACGTGGATAGGTGAAAACAAGAAAGAAAAGACTCCTTTTCCCCTTGACCACAACCCTAGTTATAGCAGTTAGGGACACCCGTTAAACCGCCCTATTTAGGGTGGTTTTGGGCGGTGGTTGGTTCTTGCCTTTGACCTTTGGCCAGCGGTCATCTAGTCCGCTGTGTTAACCCACCATCTATCTCTCGTGTTTTTCTTTTTTCATGTCTCATGCAAAGTCCTTGATAATCAATATTATCCTTTGACTTTTTCTTTGATAAGAAATATTATCTCTTATCCTTTATGTGATGATCCTTATCATCTTGTGATTCGTGCAGATGTCACATTAGTATGACATCATGCTAAGATCGCGCATACATCACATGTTTATCCATTCACCATTTAGAAATTAAAATCAAAACATATTTGATCTAATTTCGCTTGACTATCTCTATAGTTATAATTGCAAACATCTTTGCAATTCTGTCTTTAGTCTCGATGTCGTCTTGCTCGGTTATGACTGTGATATCCCTATTCACCACTGAGCTGGACAGTATGTCGTATACTAACAAATTAGTATCACGAAGAGGATTGACTCCCAATCAATCTTTGGGTTGCACGAGTCATAAGTAACATCTAGCAATATTTCATGCTACCTAGACAATATGAATATTGCAAGAATATAATGAACATATCAGCTTTGGTTTACAGTGCAATTTGATCCCTTTGTCTTACTATGTCCTGATCGAACATAGGCCATGAATTACAATCAAGCCACCAATTCGATCATATGCATCAATCTATATGACATGCATACACACAAGACATCCTCATTAATCTCGGCCGAGGATTTTTCATGCACCATCACGAATAGATAGAATATGACTTAATCTCATACTTAAATAATGATATAGATCCCACTGTTGCACACGCATGTGACTTCATATGTGAATGAATCACTATCAAGTATAGAGGCTAATTGACGACCTGCCAATTGCGCACTTATAACCCATAGCCACTTGACATACAACATATATCATGCCTCAAGTCTAAAGATCTTTACACCTGACTAAAGCATGAAATGCTTAGACGTTGATCTCGTGCGAAAGCTTCCATTCTTGCTAATTATTCAGTGTGTGTCATGTTCAATAAACTCACTCATAGAAGCATATGCATTCTAACTCGAACATCTAATTCAAATGACTTGTGACTCATCTCCCCATGAGTTTTCAATACTCAAATGGCAAAATTCAGAATGCACTAGTCTCAATAGGATCATTAACGTCCACTCAATGATCCATTGACCAGGGACAATTTTAAAGATCATGTTTAAATTGAGACTTTCACACATGTTCTCGATTCTCGAGAATAGGTTTAGTCATAACTGATCTTATGGGACTCATTCTCTAAAGAGATAAATAAGATGAAGAATATATCTTGTCCATTATACGATTGAAAGTACAATAAAATGTCCAATACAACAATCGCACATGGTCCTTTAGAGCATACACCTCACAAAAGCCGTATATCCCCTTCGTTCATATGATGATAACTATAAGATCAGAGATATTCTCATAAGTAGTGTTTGTGCACAATATTACAATCATAGTATGTATCTAAAGAAAGTAAGGGAAAGAAAATGTCAGTAGAGGATTTATAGTGGTTCGGCTTCATTCAAGCATATGTCCACTTGTTCATGTTGGCAACCGATCGAAACTAAATTCCACTAATATAACGACCTAAGTTTTAACAATATAGTGAGTGGACTTCTGTCTAACAAATTTTTACTCTCGTAGATTCTCCTCCACGTATTATAATGTTGGGGGGATCAAGAGTGCGTGGAAGGATGTGAAGCTCTCTCATTCTTAAAATTTTGGAAATCTATTCCCTCGTCTCTTTTTCTCTTCAATCTTGAAAGGTCTCGCTTTTTATACTTCTCCATTCCAACTTCCTATTGTATATATCTCCAGAGAATCTCTCTCCAACATCCCCATTTGGACAAGACTGTATATCAAGAATTTCAATAGCCATTGAATACAAAAAGAAAAAGGGGGGAAGAGAAAAAAAAGATAATCCATTATCTCTCTCACAACAAAGGGGAAAAAAAAAAAAAGGGGGGGGGGGGGAAGGGAGGGGGGGGGGAGGGAGAGAAGGAAAAAAGAGACTAGAGGGGAGGAAGGGAAAAAGAAGAAAGGGAGGGGGAGAGGGGGGGAGGGGGGGGGGGAAGAAGAGGGGGGGAGGGGGGGGAGGGGGGGGGGGGGGGGGAGGGGGGGGGGGGGGGGGGGAAAAAAAAAGAAAGGGGGGGGAAGAAAAGGGGGGAGGGGGGGGGGAGGGGGGGGGGGGGGGGGGAGGGGAGGGGGAGGGGGGGAAGGGGGGGGAAGAAAGGAAAAGGGGAAGGGAGAGAGAGGAGAGAGGGAAAGGAGAGAAGGAAAGGGGGGAGGGGAGGGGGGAGGAAGAAGGAGGGAGGGGGGGAAAGAGGGAGGGGGGAAAGAGAGAAGAGGGAAAAAGAAAAAAAAGGGGAATGGGGGGGGGAAAAGGGGGGAGGGGGGAGGGAGGAGGAAAGGGAGGGGGAGAGGAGAAGAGAGAAGAGAGAGAGGGGGAAAAAACAAAAACGAGAAGGAGAAAAAGGGGGG
>JAGVVM010007144.1:0-20644 GCA_019149425.1 Psidium friedrichsthalianum
TTTGTGGAGGAAATAAGGAGTAAATAAATATTATGATTGGTATGATAGATGATAGATAAAAATTTCATATTAATTTGAGTGAAAAGAGTTGGTATCGGGTTGTAGGTTAAGTTTGGGCGTTAGGTAGGTTTATTAAGTATTATACAGTAAGTTAAAGTGTCTAAATAACAGAGTTGTCGTTGTTGTTGTTTTAAATAGAATTGTACGCTGGGTTTGTTTAGCACGAATGGTAGCTTGAAGATGTGTTGTGCCATGGTTGGCTTTGGGCTTGCATGGAGGGGAAACCTTTTATGTGTACATCCGTTGCTTGTTTTGGAGCGCCTTAGTCTTGTAGGCTAGGTCTTGGTTGGACCGTCAAATTGGTCTTTGTTGGCGTGATTTTGGCATGTTGTGGGTGTAATGAGGCAGTGTCATTGCGGTTATATGTGAGGTTAGTCTTGCGGGTTCTTTCCGTGTTATTGTCGTTGTTTGCTTTGTGTGGATCCGAATTTGGGGGCGGATCACCTGTTAATCTTTGATGGCATGATCTGACTGGGCCACAATGGTGTTCGGCCATAGTTGTGTGGTGTATTATTACTCAATCTATTGCTGCCGTGTTTGTTTGTTAGCATTTGGCTTGAACCCTAATTAGTCTGAGTTAGGTGCTGAACTGCTTGTGTCAGATGTGCTTGAGCAACTCAACTCATACCATTTATTTGGTTTATGCTGATATTAGAGTGTTTTTGCAAATGTTCGACTATTTGTTTTTGGCCTTGCTAATCGATGATTCCTAGATATTTGTTGTTTGATTAGATATTCTCTGCTGAGTTGTGCTCACACCCTTGGATTTGACCCTTTTTTCCATTAGTCTGCCATTTGAGAATATGGGCTTGTGGTGTGTTGATGGCCGCACAGGGTTTGATTAGGGGAGCGTTAGGCTTTTTTGTGTGTATCTCCCTTATTTGTTTCTGTTTATTGAAGGAAATGTAAAATACTTCTATGTATAATTTGAATTTTCAGAGTCTGTTATTGTGTTATTAGAGTCCAAAGTGCAGTAGTGGCACTCTGAGTCGATACCTTTGGTCTGCTGCCTGTGCCTTGACCTATCTTGTAGTATGCCTCGTTTTTTGCATTGATTTTTTCATGCGCCGTGTATTTGTAATCTCCTATTAGATGAGCCTCATATTAGGATGTTGAGCCTGTTGATGCTACAATCCTCGCCCCCCTGTGCCTAAAGTCTCGGACATGTCAATAATGACTTCGATTTTCCCGCTACGCTCTACTTCCAGAGGTGAGTGTACTCACCATTGCCATTCGGATCGGATTAAGATTTCATGACATTCTTCAACTTGCCACTCCATAATTTGGGTATGACTTTAATCCATATTTCATTTCATCATTTGATCTATCTCTTGGGTATGATGTGAATAAAATTCCCATCTACGGCCTAACCATTGGGTATGAGGCGATTTAATAGGAAATTCTAGTACGTGTGTTATACTCGATGTTTATTATTCTTGCCATTTGATTCACATTTTTTTTAAGGAAATGAACATCAAATCATATCTGAATGAATTAATGTGTCAAGATAACCCTTATATAAAATTAGACTTTGAGTAAATCAATTTACTTAACTTATATAACCGTTATCAACCTTTGGCACTATATTTCATTTTGGCTTTTTATTTAATATTGGAAAATTCATAAAAAAGAACAAAATGTTGTCAGTCATTGCATATAGTATAGAATTCATCTTTGCACGTCATATTTGTCATGTTTTACATCATATCATATCATATAATGCATCGTCATACAATTTAGAATTCAATTTGTTCGTCATTCATGCACTACCTCACCATGTCATGTAGTTTTAAAATTCATGTCTCATGTCATCTATGTTAGAATTCATATTTTCTCGCATTAAAATTCAGATTTTAAAAAAAAAATTGTCAGCATAGTGTCAGCATAATCATTCTTTGCCATGTTACTTAGAATATTTTGTCATGTCAATCATGGAATTAAATTACATCATCTTGCATAGTAATTGCATTGATAATATGTCATTTCGCATGTTTTCATTGGTTAATGTAATTTTGCATATAACTTAGTCTTGCATGATTTTACATTCTCAGTCTAACATGTAAATTGTAGTTGAGTCATTTAGGATAATTAGCATGTTATTTGCATTTTGGTTGCATTCATATATATTGCATTCATCAATCAAGAAACCCCCCACCCCCCCCCCCCCCCCCCTCCAAAGAAAAAAATTGCACCTTGGGAACCTTAAGTTAAACCAATTGAATTGCCAATTTAAGACTTTTTCATAAAAATGATACAGAAATGACTTTAATTGAAAAGTTAACTTAATCAAGTTCCCAAACCTAAATTCTCTGGTTTGCAAAAAGTAAAGTATTTTCTCCCTATACTTTATTCAGGCTTCTAATTTGCCTAGCAAAAAATGATTAGTGGGGGCTTTGAAATCTTTTGATATTAATCATGAAAATTAAGTTGCAAATTAGTAGAGCTTAGGAAAGCTCAAATTAGGTTAGTTAATTTAATTAATTAATCTAGTAATCCATTAATTTGCAATTTTTGAGTTTAGGGTCACGACATTCTTCTATCGTTTTAGGCTTATTTACGGGAAAAGAGTAAAAAAAAAAGTCCTAAACATACTATATTGGTGCTAATTCAATCCTAATCCTTTTGTATTGATGCTAATTCAGTCCTAAATCTTTTTTATTTGTGCCAATTCAGTCGTAGATCTTTTGCATTTATGCCAATTGAGTCAATTTGATCAATTTTTGGTCGAAAGTCGTTGATGTTGACATCGATTGTCCTATGTGACACGGCTAGCACTAACGTTGACATTTTTTTTACTATTATTTAACATTTTTAAATAATTTAATTATATTTTTAAAAATATTATTAAAAAACCAAAAAATGCGTAAAAATATTATTAAAAATACTAAAACGATATTAAAAAAATGTTCATGCTAGCACTGTCCATGCTACATAAGACAATCAACGTTCACACCAACAATTTCCGACCAAAATTTGGCCGGATTGACTTAATTGACATAAATACAAAAGATTTAAAACTAAAGTGACATAAATACAAAAGGTTTAGGATTGAATTAGCATAAATGCAAAGGATTTAAAATTGAATTGGCATAAAAAAAATGTTTAGGACTGAATTGACACAAAAAAAGGCTTAGGACTGAATTGACATCAATACAATAGATTTATAACTTTTTTGACACTTCTCCCGCTTATTTACAATAGTTGAGTCTTAATATTGTAAAACCGTTGTTTTTGTACTTTGCCGGCACGCCATGAAGTAGTACGTTAATGCAGAATGATGTTCGTTAACTATATTAGCATCTCTAGAACCAGTTTGGGCCTTGCAAATTACTTTTAGGGTCGTCAATACATGTAAATGCAGAACTTGTGATACACCTGAACGATCGCGCAACCATTTTGCCAAATAATTCCTGCCATTTATGCCTATAGTAGTCGAAGTAGAATTCTCAAATTGTAGTTTGAAATTCGAGAGAGAGAGAGAAGAGTCTCTCATCGTACCTGGTAAGTCGCCGACGCGACAACACGAGAAACATAGCAGATATCTTCTGTAGACAGTGATGGCTGAAGGAGCAGTTGGCTGATAAGAACGCAGAAGAAAAGGCAGAATGGCCTTGCGGAATAGCCGAATGATTAAAAAAGAATGGGTCTCTTTCTGTTGGTTGGTATCTATGGAAGGAAGATGTAAGTTGTAACATCCTTTTGAATTTGCTAGCGGTTGCCCAGGACTCTGCTGGGTTCTCAGTCAAAATGGAGGTAAAGAACCACGGATTTATCACAATTTAATTTACAAAGGCTATAAGCACTACAGTGTTTACTCGTCATGCTGTGATCTCTATAGAAGGTCTATTACACGTTGATGCAGATAAGTGTTATCAGATCGTGCTGCGTCACCGTGTTTGTTTCAGCACAAGCCAATCCCGAAATGTTTCACCTGGATGAAAGAATTGTTCTCGCTCTGGTCAGACGCGTGGATTCGAGTTTCTCTCACTACATTCTATGAGGTGTTAAAGAGTTGTTTGCAGATTCTTTCCCAGTAAAACAACCAGAGGGTGACCGACTTGGGGTGATGACCAGAGAAAGAAGCGAAGAGAATGGGAGGAATACACATATCAGAGAGGCCTTGACACAGGCAGATAGCCAGATATGGCAGAAAACAGCTGATCATAGGGACTACACTCAGACTTCTTAGCTGAGCTTTTGTTGCAAGAATTGACGAGAGAGCAAAGAAACTAATGAGATCCATGTTTCCATCAATTAGAAGAAGCGCTAGTGAACGTGCAAGTTAGGTTGCCTGTGTCTGTCGAAAGAAGACGATCGGTCTAGTTGTCTGGGTCGATGACCCGTCCCATCTTCTCTGCGGGATCTTTCTATGTGTGCTTGTGTAAGTAAGGAACGATCCCCCGTTGATGAAGAAGACTGCCATGTAACATCGGTTGATGGAATTAACTGTCTGGTTACTGGCTATACAAGGACAAAATGAATGCAGGAAACACTGCCACATCAAAGAGAGTGAGTAATCAAAATGGATATGCAATAGTTCTCTGCATTCATCAGTTTATTCGTGTAGCCTCGATCTATATTATTTACTTGTTCTCCATAAAAGAGGCCCTAGCTTCTTGTTTCAGACTTTCGTGCTTAGGAATTTGCCTTTTCTGCTCAGCAGCATGATGAACTAGAACCTCGCATATAGGATGTAGCCATACCATGGTTTTGGTCACCCAATGGAATGTGATCGCATCATGCCAAAGCAGAGCCTCTCTGTGTAAACAAAATTAGGCTAAACAACTGGATGCACCAGTTGGTGGTAGAAATTTAAGACTGTCCTGCACATCACAGCATAACCATCTCAAGCTCGTCAAGGAATTCTGCACTTAAAAGTCTAACCTATTCAACCCATGACGAAGGGTTTAGTAATTACCCATCAAGTTTACTAGGATGTGGACAGTCCACTGCAATGTAAAGCGAGCAGCTTGCATCATGAAGCCGAAGAATCCTCAGGGGGCACTGCACTTTCATTGTTAAGCGCTTGATAATTGGTCAGGTCTCCATCCTCTATGGCCTGTAAAACTTCGGGTTCCTTGTCGCTGGACAATGATAACACCTTTTTATTGCACGAAAGCACTTCCAGAATGAGACATATCTATATAAACTCAAGCGCCCATATGGCTTCACAGTTAAGTGGATCATAAGAGTTGACGCTATCGCAACTCATATGGTAACCAGCAAAAGATGCCACCATCACTGCAACTTCAAGCATAACATTCTATTACTGGTTTTTCCGAGTCCGATATTGGTGATATTTCCCTCCTAATGTATTTAAAAGTCTGTTGTTATATACAAAGACTGAAAGGAACATGAGTAGCTCAACTAATGGAAAGATGTGCTCATACCAGAAAAATTCTAAGGGAGTGAAATGGGATGCATAAGACTAGAGAGTGAACTGCAGTCACGAATGGTCATGCAGAGATCCTGTAAGCATTCCTTTGCTTCCACAAGACAAAAGAAAGCATCCCTGATAAGTTCAACCAACTCGTAACCATGAACATAGGTCCTCTGATATTCCTTTGTTGTCTTCATATTTGATTAATGCTAAAGATACAAAGGTTGGTCTACGAAACAATTTATGAATTGATGAAGGGGAATGTTATTAAATGCCAAATATGTTCCACTTGTTTAAATACTCACATATAGTTTGCCACACAACTTTCTAACGAATCTTTGAGTCCTTAGCATATTAGGGCTTGTTTATTGGTATAAAGTTTACGTAAAAGGTCCTTTTGGGCTTTCTTGCCAAAATCAAAAAATGTTATCCAAACGTCAAAAGGTTATGAAAAATCACTCTAGGTGTCAACATTTGCATATAGCGAAAATTTCAAGTGCTTAGGATGAAAAAAAGAAAAAGTCAAGTGCGCGTGTCACAAAATTTAGATGAAGCAAAAGGCAGAAAGTAAATGTATATCCAGGCTCGCCCTTGCTCTTTATCTTTTTCAGGTTTTCCCTAGATGGCGGCATGGCCTTTCCATTTAGGATCATTTTGGGAATGCAATTCAGTTACTTCATCTCAACAGAAATTTCTTTTGATGGACAGTTGGATTTGGCCAATGGAAAATGATCAATTGGCTGGGCTAAGCATGAGAATATGCACCATAAAGTTGCATCCATGCAAGGGATACCGGTATCTTGAGAATTGTAAACTAAAACAAAGGGAGAGGAACATTCTGTGGATAAGATATGGCATGTACTTTTTCAAGTAGATGACCAAGCCAACTACCACAATGGCGAAAGCAAGATAGTATAACCAGTCGACCTGAAAGAAGAGGTGAATATCAATCAGGTTATGCAGGCACAAGATGCTATCATAGTATCAAATATGACTGCCGACGGTAACCAAATATTGGAAACAACTGTACCTGCTGATGATAGAAGAGGATGCGTACAACAACTGCCCACATATCAGATGTGAGTAGAGAGAGATTGAACATCGCGGCTCCACTCATCTGGAGGCAACTTATTTTCATTAGAGATACCAAGAGTTACTTATTAGCAAACATTTAGCGAAGGATAGCTTGTAGCTCATTTCTTTTGTCATGACTTAGAGATATCACCATAAGATTACACCCAAAAAAAAAAAAGGAAAAACCTATTTCAGATAAGGATGGAAGAAGATCCAGAGCAGTAAATAGTTGCATCAACCAAACTGTTTTATATCACAGGAGGAGAAAGAATGAACGCAACTTGAACTATCATAACTTGCGGAAGATATTTGATACTGTCAGGTACAATTTGTCGTTAAATCTAAACGAGATTGCATGTGTATATAACCACAAAATAAGATTTTGGAGACTTCTAAGGAAAACAATAATAACTGGCACCACAAAAAGAGTAAAAGTACCTTCAGGACTGAAGGAGCAAATGAGTAGAATAAAAACATTGCCAGAACATAACCAACAAAAGCTAGTACCTGAAACAAAAGCAGATGGCTTGGAAGATCAAATAGAGGGCAAAATACTCGAGAGTCTGAGATGTGCAAGTCAATGGAACACGGGTACAAAAAGCAAAAAATACTCACAAAAATCAAAGTCTTCTACCAGTTATCATAGGTGGTACTAAATATCAAGGCATCTCCGGAGAATAGACAGGAAGAACACCAAGTTGATATGCCACATGTCAGCATGCTTAACTTTCTAGGTCACAACTTATCAGCAACAAAATGAAATTACCACTCTCTTGACATTTTACACCACTCACGTTTTCATGCAGTTTGCACTACATGCCGATTCAAATAATGGCTAGAAATCTTGATACCCTTGGTAGACAGTTACAGGCATATCGTCCCTTTCTTTTTCAAATTTTGGGGGAGTCACACATGCATGTTGGTTGACATTGCCATTAAATAGAATTAACTAATTTGGTGGATTTCCAAAATAACAATATTTAATTGGTGGAATCTTGATAATAAGAAAAAGGATTGAAATAGCACAACGATGATTTTAGTTAGGAGGCTTTCCTACTATACACTGACTCAAAAGGCAATAATTGAACATTAGACAATTTGAACAAGAATAGAGACGAGGAAGTTCAGAAGTACTTCTTACAAGTTCTGTAGACCACGTGATGGATTCAATACTCTGCCTTTCAAATATGGATCTAATCAGAATTAAGGAATAGGATTAATGTCATCATCCAGTAGCATAAGTAACATACCCAAACCATATTCCCAACACATGAATGCGATACAAACTACTGATTACAAGAGAGTGTAAGCAGGACAGAGCTCAAGCTTTTGGTGGGACACTTAAGTGCAATTAAAACCCAGATTTTCAGCTTCTATTGTCTAGCACCAACATGGAGGATACATCTCAACCACACTGACTAGTGTTCCATAAAGTCCAATCATGGACACTACTTCCACTAGATCCTTTTTCTTTACACAGAATTCCTGCAGTACTAATAAGGAAAAAGAGAAATTAATAAGTCTATGAGAAACTTAGAAAAGGTGGATCAGAGTCTTTGGAGTCCGAGATGTTGCACATACAATGCCACTGAAAAATTAAAGTAGATTCTTAGCAATAACTGACCTCCCCGACATTGCTTACGGCATAGCAGACAGTCCCAGCAATAACAAGTATGTCTCCCAAAAGAGGCTTTGAGCCACCTGAATTGAGATTTCTGATCATTCAGTTGGATTAATGTTGTATTTTCCAAAGAGGATTACTATTTTCCCCTGTAAACATGTCAAACTTTTATGATTCTAGATAACCAACTGATAGTCGAGACCAAAATGTCCATATGTTATTGACATGAAATAATCCAAAATGATTTGTGTCGGTAAACTGATCCAAGTTCATCTTGTATGCAGAAATTGGAAAACTTTTAGTCCCAAAATAATAAAACTATCACCTCCTCCTCCCACTCCAGCATCGGACAGAAGCACTAAGCCAAGGCCTATGACACACAATGCGGCTCCAAACAACTGCAACATCGAATACCGAGTTCTTAGAAACACCCAGGTCAGGACAAGGACCGACGGTATTGTCCAGCAATCCAGAAGTGTCACACTAGTAATCGATGAGTACTGGTATGCCTTGTTAACTGCCATCAAGAAGTTTGACCGGTAAGTAAACTGCAAAAAGATACCATTCCTTAAGGGTAGAAGATCAAGTTCCTGTACAGATAATTAGACAATGGTACTACCGCTGAACTATACAATTGCTTAAAGAGAAATTGTTCTTCTTGAGAGAGAGAGAGAGAGAGAGAGAGAGAGAGAGAGAGAGACCTTTTCAACTCACCCAAATAATTTCCTTGAACATCAACCATTCCCAATAGCAGATACCAGTACCATGAAACCTGTCAAAAAAGATAATCTCCTAAAAAAAATGAAATTCCATATCAACAAATTGCATGCTAGATTCAGCATTTGAACTGCCCCACTGAGTGAAAAACATGCCAATTTCTTAACAGAACACAGTAGCTTGGCTTGGCTAAAGTCTCCTACTTAAAAACTGATCGACTCTCTGTACATGGAGAAGAACAGAACTGTGAAGATACCAGAAGCCTGCGTCGCCTGTAAAGCAAGATGCTTCCGAAAACCAGAGCGAGAGCTAAATAAGCAAACAACATCTCAGTGAGAGGCGCATCCACACCTGAACAAATTTCGCCAAAAACCAAGATGACTTGACTTGACTTGAATCGTCACACTAATGCATTTTATCATTCACTATCCTGGCAATTTCAAGGAACCACGTATTGAAAAAAAAAAACTAGTCCGCTCTTCCAGTTGTTACCGAGATCAGCTATCAGAGAAGTAGAGAAACTCGCGAGTGCCATTATCAAAGAGACAAGTTGACCCAGGAAGAGAAGGTACACCATTCGCCACGTTCCGTGGCTCCTCCACCAGCTGCTCATGGCGTCGACACAGTTCATTCTTCCAAAACTTTGTCCGACCCAGAACAGAGCAAGATCACCTCTAACCGAAAGATTGGTCCTTTTGAGTGTCCCTGCAGTGAGAACAACATAAAAATTCAGCCTTTTCCTTATTGCATCTGCTGACATCTTTGACCAAAAAAAAAAAAAAATTCTGCTGACATCTACCAGCTTGATATATCTACCATTCTTTGGGTTTGGCTCGGATTCTTGAAGAGCGAGTGAACGGGAGACTAGGTGAATTTCCCGTTCAGAGGTGTTTGACTTGTCGCAAACGCGAAGCCAACTGATGGGGCGGGCTCTCCGGTCGGCCCGCAATAAGATCTCAGTTCCGTACAAGCTTCGATTTGTTGTGTAGTTTTTGCCCAAACTTCGCGTGCGTTTTATCTTCAAATTTCTATGAATTACTTGTCGATTGCTTAAAAGTCCTGTTACTTCGATTCCTCGTATGATGATAATAATATAATTTAATTTCATATGCACACTGGGATTTTAAATGAGTTTCCTTTTATTATCGCTTTGCTGGGAGAACTATTTAGTTATTTTTTTCGAAAAGAATAATCTGATCTAATCTAATTATAGACTTATCAAATGGGTAGATCTGCTAGTAAATGGTCCGACTCAAATTGACTCATTGACCTATTTATGATTCATTTATTCATAATGCAAAGTTCTTAACCATACTTGTTGGAGATATGATTAAAGATATGAAGGATATGATAAAAGATATGAAGGGATTTGATTGTGATACCGATTGTAAGTACCGACTAATTAATTCAGTTAATCCATGATTGGTTTCATAAAATAGGAAAATTTAATCTCGTATATTTTCTTCCTATTTCTGTCTTCCTTCCTTTTACTATAAATATATGCACACAAAGTGCCAAGGATATAGAAAAGAATTCCTTCAATATACTTCAGTTTCTATCATGGGATCAGGGCCTTCTTTCCTGGCCTAGCTTTCGCAAAAGTTCTTCTGGAATTGCCTCCAGTTTCGTTTTTCTGATTTGTTGTTGCAACCCTACAATTTGCAAAACCAGTCAGCACCCCAGTAGGAATCCAATGTCACGATACCATGCCAACAGATCAAAACATAAGCTTCGGTGAAATCGGTGACCCCTTGTCAGAAGCAATGTCCTCCTCACCTCATGGGGACGGCTTCATCGATGGAACTGTCCGCTTTTCGACTACTGGCCGATTACAGAGACACTGGCGCAAATGTAACCAGCGCGTTCGCACGCGGATAGGGAATTGTTTAACTCAAGACGTTGCGGCTGGACTTCCGCCAGCTGAGGACTCGAAGACTACGTGGGACAACATCTGCGAGATGTACGGAAACTCGATCGGGTCAAACTCTTCTCACCCCCTATCGGAATTGAAGCAAGGGAACCTCTCGATTGCCGCTTGATTCAATCAACTATCGGCTCTATATTATGCCCTCGAAGCGGCCGAGGAACCACTCGAGGGACCCCGAGGCGACTCTTCGACAATACAAAGTCATAAAAGACCGAGAAAATATGACTCGATTTCTCCTGACCCTAAATGAGAATTACTCAAGTTTCTGATCACAGATTCTCGCAATGGAGCTGGTAGCGCAGCTTGGCCGGATTTATCAACCGGCAGTCCAAGAGGAGAGCCAGCGTATGACTATTACAGCCGAACACGTAAAAGTGGAAGACGTCGCCCTCACAGCTTCGACAGAACCACCGCATCGAGGCCTTGGGAGTGTCACAAACTTTGGTCCTCGCCGAGCGGCGAACGTGTGCCTAGATGAAGAACGAAACTCTAAAGGGTTTCGAGTGGATAGCCAAGATCGGAGACAAGGATCCCATGCCAATATCTGCCCACTCAATTGGTCGAAACTGATTATACATATCAGGCCATGTCAACCCCAAGTTTTAAGCCATCCAATGGTCGGCGTGGTGCCACGTCTCACAATGGGGGAGTGGGCAAAATTCTAAAGGAAAAGGTACATTTTGTGAATATTGCAAGCGTCCACGTCATACTGTTGATACATGCTCGAAATTACATGGAAAGCCAAATGAAAAAGAAAGAAATTTTGGCTTATCAGGTTTCAGCACAAGGGTCCGAAAGCATACGCTAGACAGTAACTCGAGATTTGTACCAGAACATCATGAAAGCTCTGAGTCAGTTGAAAACCACCGACAAGATTGGGAGTTTTTCAGGCACTTTTTTTTTTTCAAAAAGGAATTCAATTTCCATTGATGCATGGATAATTGATTCAAGTGTTATTTTTTTTTTTCTCATGTTCACAAAGGCCTCACTTCTATGTCGGTACGTCTTCCAAGTGGGAACACCACTAGTGTTAGTCAAATTGATACCGTTCATCTTAGTCCAAACATCATTCTTGAAGGATGACCTCCTTTTGAGATGCTTTTTGGGAAACAGCCCGAAATTTGTCATCTAAGAGTCTTTGGCTGTTTATATTATGCGACAACTGTGGGCCCTTAGGATAAAATGGATCCATGTGCCCTTTTATCCTAAGGGCACAAGGATAAAATGGATCCCTGCGCTCTTTTATGTGTTTTTATGGGATATCCCTTTCTACAAAAAGGATATCAAATTATGGAGATAACCTCAAGAAGTTTCTTTGTTAGTCAAGATGTCATTTTCCACGAAGATGTGTTTCCATTCCAAGAAATGATAGCTTCATCACAATCATCGTTCTTGTCCCCTGATCATAGGCTATTTTTATCGGAAGAAGATCTGTCTATGGTCCTCCATAGCTCTTCGTCTCACCTGTGCCACCTGTGCCATTCACTATTGATTCAATTGACCAACAATTGAATCTCTAATATTATCTTTTGAGGGGAATCATTCATCTGTGGCATCTCCAACACTTCTTATTGATGGATATTCTCCAGCAGTTTCTGAGCTGATGATTACTGAACCACCTTGTCATTCTAAACGCGAGTTAATCCTCATACATGGACCAAAGATTACATTTGTCCTACATTGGATTCTCCAAGTACACACTAAATAGTATCTTCATATGTCTCATTTAGTCAATTATCACCGGAACACGTGTTGCATTTGCCGCATTTTTGAGGGACATGAGCCATCATCTTATATAGAAAAAGCACGTTATCCACGTTGGCAACATGCTATGGAGGCTAAGTTTAAAGTCCTTGTAGAAAACCATACTACACGTGTGAATTAAATGATTTAAAGCAATGTGCATCATCACTGCAGAAAGCTTATGGGGGTTCAGGATATATTCATGGACATTGTCCCATTATCCCCATATAGAAAACCCATTGGCTGTAAATGGGTATACAAGATAAAGGCTAAAGTACACTACAAATGTCAAAACGTGTGTACAACGCTCACTTTAGTATCAAAACTTTCAAAACGATCACTTCAATGTCAATTTTTTTGGAAAAACGACCACTTCAATGCCAATTCTGAGTCGCCACATGTTTAATTATCCTCGAAAATTTTCAAGGTTAATACATTATCAAATTAATTATTTAATTAACAAAACTTGGACTCTCCTAGTCCTACTAATTCGCAACTTAAGATTCAATATTTAATATGCAAAGAATTTCAATAGAAGTCGCCACTAATCGTATTTTGTAGGTCGATTAAAACCTAAGTAAATTACTGTGATAACTAAATTACTTCTACGAAGTAGAGATTAAGAATTCGAGACTTGATTACGCTAGATTACTCTAATGCCTTTTCGGTTCCATTTTATTTCATGAATTTTTTTTGTCAAGCAATATTAATTGATTTTAACTTACGTCACTAACAATGGTTATTATGCGGATGCACAATTAATTAATGGGCATCTAGAAATCAAATAAACTCAAGGAGCATGCGCCACACAAGACATTGTTTCCTTTTTTTTTTTTATGAAAAATGTGATGCATGACTTTTATTCTAAATGATGCAATGCAATTTCATGATACAAATGCAAAACTAAGTTAGATGACATGCAAATTAAATCAATGTGAGAATGAGACCAAAGTTTTAATTCAATTAAGCATGTTACATGTAAATTGATCAAAACCTAAGCATGCGATTCTATATAATGCAAGATAATATGCAATCTAATACAAAATGACAAAGGTGATGACATAGCAAGGATGACATGGCATAGATGAGTTGGTAAGAATGACATGGCAAGACTGACATAGCAAGGATGATTTTTTTTTTAATTTTCTGATGAATTTATTTCCTAAAATAGAACTATGTCAAAACAATGTTTATCTAGCATATTTTAGAGTTTAAATGACCTAGACCATAATATATTAAAGATAGATTTTTTAGACATGAACTTTTATTTAGGCATGCAATTTCTATTCTAAAATGCAATCTAGTCTAAATATTTTACAAAAAGGATAAGATATGGAATTCTCCACATGATGCTATTTTTAAAAGATGCAATTTTCAAAAATGGAAGATGAATGAATGTGATCTTTTTTAGAACTTTTTGAGATTATATCATGCGACGGTATATTCTAAAAAAAAAGTAACAATCAAGTAATTCAAGTCAAAATAGGAAAGTTAATATACCAATCAATTCAATTAAGAAAAGTGGATATATCAAGCAATTTTGAAATATTTTGTGAATATTCAAGTCAATCTTTAATCTATGGTTAACGATTATGCTTAAATCCTTGCCTAATCGAATATTCCATCAATAATCCTAAAGATGGATTTTCTCGATTATGTGGCAAGTTGCGGACTAGGAAGAAACTTTCCTTAATCAAAATCTAAATTTTATTAAAAGAATATATGCAATACACTTGAGATATGCAATATAACAAGATAGGCAATTTATGCAAAATATTTCATGAATATCTAAGATCATGCCTAGATACGCAAATTCAATCCAATTAGACAAGTCAATATTCAAAATATCTGAGATAGGAAACCAACTTTATCTTGCAAAATCACACTTACCTAATTTGAACTCACTCTTAGACCAATCGACTAGGACTCTTGTAGCACTCGAGCAAGGTGGGAACTCCTTGTGCAAGGCACCGATACAGCAGTGGCACGGGACAACTTGGGCTCGGTATGACGCGGGACTCCTCGAGCTCTCTGGTTCAGCGCGGGTAAGGACTGCTCGGGATGGCCTCAGCAGCTACGGCAAGAAAACAGACGACGCCACAGCAACTGCAGGTCAGGACACGGCAGTAGAGCAGCAGCAGGACCAATGGGGGGAGCACGGGTGAACCAGAAGCAAGCACCGGTGAGCACAACAAGGTTGAGGATGACAACGTCAGGAACTACTGCAGAAATCTTCGAGGCTGCTACTGGATCACCGAGATTTGAGCAAATATCGGTGGTGCAGGGAGACGGGCTGATGTAGCAGTGACGAGCCAGTACAGTGGCGATAGAGTTGATGTAAGGAGGGTGTCGGGACTCTTGAGGAGAAGGGATCGTCGGAGCACCAGAGGACGGAGAGCAGCATCGTCGGGAATGGAAGCAAGGCGCCAACATCGGGGAAGCTCTGTTGAGACTTGGTTCTTGGCCAAATACTCTCCAATCTCTCTCTTACTTTTTCTGATTTTCTGAGTGTGAATAGTTGATCTGCCAAATCCTTTAGGCATAGCCATGTGTTTTATAGAGAAACCATAAGCTTAGGGCTTAAGATTTTCTAATTCTAGTTGCGGTTATATTTCTTTTTTGGTCCCTTTGTCACCAAATATCAAAATTCAATTAAAATAAATGTCCAATTTCTTCAAAAATAATCAGAATTTTCGGCCACTTTAAGAGCGTACATGGGCTAGCCGAATTTTCTGTTTTTGTGGGCTCTCTTGTTCATTTTTGGGCTAAAATTGAGTTTTAATTAATTAAATGGATAATTAATTAAAAGACTTTATAATTAAGCAAACATGAATGGGCTGATTTGAGTTCCAAATAGGTCCCAATGGCTTAGGAAAAATTTGGCATTCCTCTCTCATTTGTGACAAAAATTTTATCTAGGCCCAAACTCGATTGCCTGTCAGTTTAAGATCAATTCCTTGCTGCTAGTCCAACTTGATGCAAAATGCAATGCAAATGAATTAAAATTTAAACTATGAAAAATGATATAATTATTTTTGGTAGGAACTAAAATTTAACTCTTGATTTTCACGTAAAAGTAAATGATTAAAAAAATAAAAATTTATGTGTCAACAGGTACCCCTCTTTGAGTAGAGGTTCACAGAGATTTAGCCCAAAGACAAATTGAACCCAAAATTTTAACGATGCAGATAATTAATTACTCTTTTTATAGGAGTTTTAATCTCATTTTCTATGCAATAAGATGATGCATGATATGTAAAAATGCAAGTAATAAGAAACATATCTCAAGGCCTCTCACTTTTCTGCGGAGTGGTAAAAGAAGCCTTACATATGGATCGCATATAAAAGTGCCCAAGTTTGGAAATGTTTTGTAATGCTGTTAATTTCTTTGATTGCCAAACTTATAATCCACTTGAAATAAGGTTCTTAAAGTACTAGGTTGCTTGTTTGTTTACTTGTAGTTTTCTACAATTGTGAAATAGCGAATGATAAGATCCGAAAACAATTAAAATAAATGATTGAAGAGGACGTGTTGCCTATACCACTCGATAATCATGAAAAGACTATGCCATCGAATCCACTCGATGAACATGAAATTGGGTTGTGCCACCAAATCTACTTGGTAAACGCAAAATGAAAAATCACGCTGCCTAATCTACTCGCGAAAATAAAAAAGAGTTTGCCACCTAATCCATTCAGTGAACACAAAATGAAAAATCTGCTATCTAAATCACTCGGCAAACACAAAAATGGTTGTGCCACTAATCTACTCAGTGAACACAAAATAAAAAATCATGCTACCTAATCTACTCTATGAACACAAAATTGGGTGTGCTGCCTAAGCAAACACAAAAGTATATATCCACAAGGTGAACATACAAGAGATACATGCTACCAGTTCCATTGATAAACACGAAATAAAAAATGATGTTACATGTTCCAAATGGATGAACATAAAGAGATTGGTGCTACCTATTCCACTTGATAAACATGCAAGGAGTTACAATATCACCTCTTCCATGAGTGAGTATAAAGAGATGTGTATTACCTATTTCACTCGGTAAACACGAAATAAAGAATAATATCACATATTCCATGCGTAAGTAACACATGTGCCCATGCGTAAGTAACACATGTGCATAGATAAAGAAAACATAATTCATGAATTTGCCTGCATTACTAAGCTCCATTGGGGAATCTATCAATAAGGAAAACAATTTCCTTCTTTTGACAAATTTGATCACATTGAACGAGAAATCTTTAGTTGAAAAGGACTTTACTCACTCTCTTGAAGAATCGTTTGAACTCTCATCATTGTGTTTGACAAGGGTCTAGATATTCTCGTAATTAGAATAACTTTGACCAATCTAGGAGGTCTTTGTGAGGATCTTATGTATGGCTTGGTCAAAGGTTTAACGAAGGGGACTCATGCAAGTTATTTGGCTTTGAATGAAACAATACCATTAGTTGCATTAGGTTTACAAGTTAGAAACCCTGCAAAATGAGATCAAAAAATCTCGCTCGCACCTCTTTGAGCGACATTTATAAGTATACTAAACCCTACATTAATTCAAGTGCCATATTCTGAAGAGACATTGGTATGGGTTGTGACGTAAGCCCGATAGGCTTGAAATGAATGGTCCATTCATAGCAAACGTGTATATCATGAGAAATTGGGGATCATTTGTTCTTGATACTTTCACCACTGATTCATGCTCGAGTAAACAATCTGCAATTTTTTTTTCAAATGATTTATTCTTGCACATTTCCTTAATGATTTTTCTTTCGAGATTCACTTGCCCCAAGACACTTCATTCTTCATTCATGATGTTTCAAGATGATTGCATTTTTTTACCATGGGAATGATCAGCAATTGGGATATGAGAAATGAATCCACTACTCAAATTGGGTATGCAAAGGATAATGTGTGTAGATATAGAAGGAAACACTCTTCGTCATATCTTAGGCACTTGAGAATTCACATGCAATAAATATAATTGAAGATTGATGTAAGTAAATGCAAGAAAATTCTAACCATCGAACTTTCTGAAAATTACCCTAATATGGGGTTGTTCCTAACATGAGTAAGAAATAAAACTTCAATCAAAGGGGTTAATCAAAGGATAATCTATAGCGTTTAGGTAGAGAAACAAATGCCTCTCATCATTTTGATTGCCAAACTTTTCGCGAGATAACCCTTTTACCTTGTTAGCACGAATTTTTTTTTTCTCATCTCATTAGGAATAATATGCAGGACGTGTATGGAAATGGCTTGCCTTTCGTCATCCCAACATCCCTTATTCAACATGATCATTCCATAGGATAAAACGAATTGCCTAATTAAAATCCTTCCCCAGTGAAGATTAGTAATACAGATAAAACATGCAATTTTCAAATTTCAATTCATTCTCAGACTTGATTATTCATAACATTAAAAAAGTGAGCACAAATTAAGTGTAATACTTTTGAACAACATCAGAATTAATAGGACTGGAAAATACATGGCCATCCATCTTTGCTAAGATCATGGCATCTCCTAGGAGTACCTTCTTCACAATGTACAAACCGTTGTAGTTCAGAACAAATTTCTCTTTTGGAGTAGGGACTATGGGTAACAACTTCCACAAAATAAGTTCATTTACCTAAAAATGTTGAGGCTTGACTTTCTTGTTGAAGGATTTAGCAACTCTCTACTGGTAGCCTTGGCCATGACATAGTGCCTTGAGACGCTTCTCACCAATCAAGTTCAATTGATCCAATTTCTACTGGATCTGGTCAGCTTCAGTTAACTGTACCAGAGAAAGAATCCATAACGAAGGAACTCTACTTCAACAAGCAATACTGCTTCCATGCTATATATAAGTGAATACGGAGTTGCCCTAGTCGATGTTCAGATGGATGCCCGATATGCCATGAGTGCAAAGGGCAACCTTTCATGCCAATCTCGATAATTATTAGCTATTTTATCTAAGATCTTCTTGATATTCTTATTGGTTGCTTTAACTGTTCCTTCATCTATGGGTGATTGCATGGAGAGGTTCAAATGCTTCATTTTGAATTCCTTGAACAACTTCATCAATCAATTTATTGTTTCAAGTTCGATCAATTGTCATGATTATGGTCTTTGCTCAAGATATCAAACAATGATATCATGAACAAGATGAATTGTCATGTATACTAAAGCAACTTGCAGCTATACTTCTTCTCTTGCCGTGACGACCATATAAGCCATTATTCCCTCAATCCACTTAAAAAATAATCAATGACCACAAGAATGAAACGATGTCCATTTGACACCTAGTTGGATTAATTGGGCCAATTACATCGATGTCCCACATAGAAAATGGCTATGTTCATACATTGTGATGTAGTTTGTTCGGGTGAACATTGATCTTGTCTCCATAAATAGACACAATGACAACTCCGATGTGTTGATATAGTCACTCACCAACATAAGCCAATAATAGTTCAACCTCATTATTTCCTTATGGACATATGGCCATTCATGTGTGGACCACATATACCTTCATGAACTTCCAGCATTAAATGTTTTCACTCGAGAGAAAATCTAGGAAGTGATTACCTGCAGCAAGAGGAATTGGAATTGCAGAACAACCTGCAGACATTTTCATCAAACCACTGTGTCAGAGACAAACATACATATCTACTAAGCAAGCTAGGCATCTTCGACATATACAAGTTGCCAGCTTGAGGGAGATTTGTAGAGATATGATTGAAGATATGAAGGGAATTTGATCGTGATCCGATTGTAATTACGAACTAATTAATTCAGTCAATCTGTGTTCTGTTGCATAGAATAACGAAAGTGTAATCTTGTATATTTTCTTCCTATTTCTGTCTTCCTTCCTTGTACTATAAATACATACAGACAAAGTGTGAAGGATATGGAAGTGTCTGATTTCTGTGATATTCTTCAGTGTCTGTCAGTACCCAACCCAACCCAAACCCGCCACAGACTTGACCCAACCTTTATCTAATATACTTTCATGCAATACAAATTTAGTGGTCCAACTTTTTATAAATTTTTTTAAAATATAATTATTTTATTTTACTTTTTTTTTGTCTTTTGTCTTTTGTCTTTTTCTTTCTTTCCTTTTTTTACGAAGTCTGAGGTCGCCGTTTGCTAGGTCTGTGTGAGGGCTTCACGGCCCTCACTGAACTTTGTCAAAAAAAAAAAAGAAAGAAAGAAAGCAAAAGAAAAGAAAAAACGGAAACGAAAATTAACTAAAAGATGTTATTGTTAATCTCTTAAATGAGTTAAGGTCCACTGATAGTGGAAGGGTAGATGCCTCTTATATGGATTGTCTAAGGGTGTTTTCTAAATGATTCACAATATGTCCCTCAATTATTTTTGGCATTTTTATTTTGTGGACCCATTATCTCCGCCTGCTAAGTTTTTATGACCCATTCAAACGATTGTCGGTTACTAAATTGGTTTTGGACCCCATTTTGATAGTCTAATTTTAGTTCAATATGCAACTGTGCAAATGCTAATAATACATTAAATGTGGACATTTACATTAATTTTCATTTGAAAAAGAGAAAGCCAATTCGCAAAAAGAAATTCTCATCCCCGTTCAAAAGCCTATGTTACTATAATTCTAATGCTAGGGCCCATGCTTTGCATAGGTTTCTTCTTTAACATTTTTAGAATTAGGCACACGGAACATAATTAAATAGAGTGTAAAAGCAAGGAAGCTGAAAAAAATCACACAGGTGTTATCCTAGTTCATCCTTAAACTAGACTACATCCAGTAGAAATTTTCATATAATTGGCATCCCACACCGGGATCGGCACCACAGAGTAGGAGGAAGGGAGTTAAGATATTTGCTATTCTATTCAGGGCTCATGCTAATCCCAATAAAAACGGGCTCAACACAATAAGCCCCTCCTACCCCAGGGTGTATCTTCGCAGGGATGTTGTTCCCTAGGATGGTCATTTGATGCGCGTCCAAACGATGCGTAGCAGTATAAACCTACCCCCAAACAACACCAACACACATTTCATTATTATTTACAAACAGAAAAATATTCTATAATACTACCCTGTTCATGGAAAAAAAAAAAATGAATTTTACACGGTTATAAGACAAGGACTGT
>JAGVVM010007145.1:0-22159 GCA_019149425.1 Psidium friedrichsthalianum
CCGAGTCCACATTAGCAATTTTCGACAAAACAATGATGCATAAAATCAAATAAAATTTTCTTTTCGAAGCGATGAAAAATATTTTTCTATTCATTTCAGGTCTCGGCCAACACACTGAAAAATATTATTATTTTCCTGAGAAATAACTTTTCGGGAAACAAAAAAGCCTTGCAGACAAGATAAATTATATTCACTGTGCATGCATCACAGTGTGAATCCAAGATAACTCATCAAAGGCAAGTACATAAATCAGCATGCGGTTCACCGTTCACGGGCGGCCCTCTAGCAGTCCCCCTCAGCCTGCCGTGGTTTTGTTAACTTGGAAAGAATATGATAACGACAGTACCAAGGTTTACAAATGCCAATTGCCAGCTTGGTCAAGTGGAGGACAATGCAGAAGGAATAATATTAATCTCCCTCTCGACGCATAAAATTATTAACTACATCGGCTGTTATCCTCGGGCTTTGGCTTGCTTTGGTTCATGAAGTCGATGTAGTATTTTATGCACCGTAAGGGAAAAATAAAAAATAAAAAATAATCTATCATTGAAAGATGAAAGGTGTCGAGATATAACGCAAAAAAAAGCTAATGAATCTTGCAAATAAGTCAATACGAAATTATCGGAGAATAAAGGAGAAATAATAAAGGACACCAAATATTTACGTAGTACAGTCCGAAATAATAAAGGATACGAAGAGAGCCAGTAATATAATCCATTATAACAGGAGAATCGGAGTTACAGGTACTCATACACTCGAGTATTTTTCATACCTAAATTACGTTCAAAATAAATTTATGAGCAATATCTCATAATTTCTCATAAAAATCTCACTTCAAAAAAAAGTCACAGAGAGAAAATACGATACTCTTTTTATTTGCTCTACGAACAACCGGACTGAGAACGTCCTTGACGTTTTTTTTTTTGTTTTCGTTCTGTTCGTACGATGGCTCCAACTCACAGTGAGGCCTGTACATACAAAAGCAAAAACCCTTGCTTGTTGTATCTTTCTCTTGTAATGACCCTTTTAGCCTTCTGTCATGCTTTTCCTGTCTTTCTCTAGCAGATCTTTTCCTGACCTCACAACATATGTTCAATACATTTGAGTTTCCTTGGACGGCCTAAGATGGCCTTCCACTTTGCATTGACTCGGTCAAAATTGGATAAACATAGGTCACAATGAAACAATAGCACAGAAGTCTTTTGCCCAAAGAAATATGAAACAAAGAACCTGCATACGGGCTCAAACTCGAGACATAATCTAATAAAAAAGAAGGCGAAATATTAATTGCATCAAAAGTAAGGGAAAATTGCATTTATGATAGAGATAATCACGCATCCACTAAGCTAGCCTTTGTTTAGAATTCGGCCAAGTTCCAAATTAATGGAATAGCACCAAAAAAAAAAAAAAAAGAATAGAGGGTGTGCACGATTCTATTTTCATATCCTTAAAATCAATGCGAGCTATTTCTATTTTGACTTAATTTTATGTAACTACGTATAAATTCGAAAATGCAGCATATCATTGGCGGTTTGCTCATATCGCTAAAGATGCGCTTGTTGATGTGACCGCCATTTGTCGGTGTTTTCTTGTGTCAAGTGCACGGATAGCAGAAATAAAGCCTGATTGGTTTTGAGGACTACCATGTCGGGAACCGTCAAGCCAATTGAGAAAGGATTTGAGATGTTCGTGAGACCGAGTTTGCATTGCATCCACAAGTACATGTAGTTCTTGTTGCGCAGAATCAATGATTGAATAATAAAATAGACAAAATAAAATAAATAAATCAGACATCAGATGTAGGTGGTTTGATCGTAAAGATCTACGTTCACGAAAAGAGCAGTAACGAATTCTACTATAGAACAAGAGATACATAGAGATTCCAAATCGCATTCGAAGTGTTTTCCAGCCTCAATAATATCCAATGACCCATATTTAACCTCTAATTCTTTATAAAATAATTTCTTAACCTCATGAAGGAATTAAAGGGCAAATCCTTACCATAAGAACTTCTTGACTAGAACACATGAATTATCGATGCAATTCCATCAATAAAGACCCACGAAAAAACCATGTGCAAGCACTCTATAATCGGCGCTTCAAGATCTCTTCGTAGCCACGACGTTACTTCCTTTTTATAAGAAAGTGAGTCCCACGAAAACAAAACATATATATTTTTGCCAAAATAAAGCTTGCATATGTCGACTCCAAGGTGAAAAGGTAATTCTTTCAAGATTTCAAAATCTTGGTCAATGGCCACACTTTCCCTTTTAGATATTCCTTGGGGCACTTCAATTAGGATATGTTTCTTTCTTTTCTCACCAATTTTGGCTTTCTCAGTGTCAACAATCCAAAGTCCATATGTTAAATTTCCTAATTGAGACACGTTCAGAAATTCGAAACCAATATAATTTGCAATATTATTTTGTATCGGGTTTCATTCACGGGCTAAAACTCGTGATATATTATAACAATCTCCACCTTGGCTCGACGTTGGAGCCATATTACAATCGCTTCGCTAGAATTTGAAAACCATTGCTACTCTCTCACAATCCTAATGGACTTAATTGCCACATATATCTTTCAAGTTCAAGCCGTGTTTGAAGTTCGCTATAACTGTGGACCTCATCAGAACACCAATTGTAGATGCACCTGTAACTGCTCCATAAGAATTTTTTGACACTTCCTCTTTAATAACAGATAAAACAAAACCATCATTGCATCCATATCTGTCAAGAGACCGAATACATACCTTATTAATATAACAGTTACAACAATCATTGGCTCTACAATCTCCACCTCGCTACAAACACTATTTGTGCTAATCACTTTGCTTGTATCCACTGCCTGAGGAGTTTCTGGTTGCAATTTCACCTCAAGCTGACTACCATCCAGATCCGTATAAACATTACTATAATTACTTTTAGCTATAAGTACTGGAGACTCGTTAAATGTAACTTCTCTGTTGGTAACAAGTAAATTTAATTTCAGGCACCACAATAGATAAAACCACATTCACCTTGTACATAGCCTGAGAACATGTACTTTCTTGCCCTTTCTTCGAGCTTACCATCACTAACTCAAATATAGCATGGACAATTAAATATTTTAAGAATATAATAATCGATAACATTACATGACCACACTTTTTTAGGAGCCCGACATCCAATCGCAGTCAATGGGGATCTATTTATCAGGTAGCTCGTCATATTAGGTGCATCCGCCAAGAATCTCTAGCCATACTAGTACTAGAAAATATTTTATGGACTGTCTCCAGGAATATTTTGCCCATCAATTCTTTCCACAAGAATTTCTCGATTAGAACACAAGAATTATGATGTAATTCCATGCATCAAAACCCACAAAAAACTCACTGACAAGCACTCTATAATTGGTGCTTCAAGACCTCTTCATAGCCACGATGTTACTTCCTTTTATAAGAAAGTGAGTCCCACGAAAACAGAGCATATATATATATATATAAATAAAGCCTACTAATGCCGACTCCAAGGTGAAAAAGGTAATCCATTCAAGCTTTCAAAATCTTGGCCAATGGTCACACTTTTCCTTTAGATATTCATTGGCAAACTTCAATTAGGATACGTTTCTTGCTTTTCTCACCAAAATTCAGTCTTCTTCATGTCAACAATCCAAAGTCCATATATTGACTTTTCTAATTGAGACACGTCGGTAATCCGAAATCAATATAATCCGTAATATTATTTTGTATCGGGTTTCGCTCATAGGCTAAAACTTGAGACATATTATAACAATTCTTGTGAGATGACCCACCCACTTGATTAGGCTTTTCTTTTCTTCCCTTCACTTTATCTCAATTAGTTGCGTTCGTTTTTGCATAAAACCAACAACTTGGAAAGTATTTCCTTGATTTCTCGATTGCAAAAATGAACTTACTAAGAAAATGTGTAAATCATTTTTCATGATTGAAACATTTTAGGTAGAGTGTCATAAAAGTCCTAAACCTATACATCGATGCCGATTTAACCATAAAACTTTTAATTGTACCAATTTAGTTCTAAACTTTTTGACCTAGAGTCACTTTAGTCCTTTCGATTATTTTGGTTGGATATTGCTAACGCGGACACCGACTAGCCTACATGGCACGACTAGCGCTGACGTGGACATTTAATAATAGTTTAATATTTTTGATTTTTTTCTCTCTTGCTTGGGTGAGGGTCAGCCTCACCATTGCCTAGGCTAGGGCAAGGCCTTGCGAGGGCGCTCTCGCCAGTGATTGGAGGAAAGACGGAAAACAAGGAGAGAAAAAAAAAGATAGGAAAAAAAGAAACGAAAGAATAAAAAATAAAAAAATATTGAAATATTATAAAAAAAAAATGTCCATGTCAGCGTTGATCGTGTCACATCGGCCGTCCGTCGCATTAAAAAGTTTATGACTAAATTGGCATAAATACAATAGGTTTAGAATTTTTTCTGACACTTTTACCTCCGTTGACTAATCATATCAAGCGATACAAATTATCATTTTAAAGAAAATTTCTTGAAATCATTATTTTTCGTAAAATAAATAAATCTTTAATTCTTAATGTTGTCATGTGTCCATCAGTCGATTCGTTGCATGCTGCTTCGCCCATCCTAATCATGGCGATGAAGTTTCTGGTCCAGCTGCAGCTAGATTCCCGTTCTTTCACACGTCAAAGTACAAGAAAGGAAAGGGCTTTCCTAATTTCCCCACCCTTCATCGTCCCTAAAACTAGAAGGCACGCGAGTTTGACTAAGCGCACGTGAAGATAAAAAGCAACAAAGCATTATGTACTCAGGTAGATTTCAAGTAGCCCCGCTTTGTGGAAAAACCATGCGAGCCGCCCAAATAGTGGTGATGCTTTGGATGGGGGTTTTCTAGGGCACCTTTTGATCCTATGCACGACCAAATCGCCGTGTCTTGCCTTCAGATGCAACAGATTGCGACGCGGCCGGGGATGGGCAAGTCACTCCTCACCGTCGGAACAAGAGCTTCTACCGCCAAATGCGAATTTGCCGTCCAAAAGACCCACAGCGCGGTAGAAGGACTTGTCATGGCAAAAAGTAGAAACGGACAGGAGCATACGTAACGAGCACTCGCCCGTGCACTAGCGTATGATTAGCGTATCGAAAGCAGACAGGTCTAGACCTAGCTGGATTATTAGAAACAATTAGCTGCTTACCAGCACTTATTAAAACCTGCTTGTCAAACAAAGCATCATCGAAACATTTTGCCGATGCTCAATCCCATGGGGTCGGTGTAAAAATTTGAGAATCGATTTGGGCAGGATATATTTGTATCATATCCTATGTCATATTCGGGCTACCAAACGTGGCCTGTATTAGAGTTGGCACACGTGTTGTGTTAGACCCATGGGGCCGAGACCAGATCCAGTAAATTGATGGGCCGGATCCAGATCCAGTAACTTGATGGGCCAATAAGGCCTTGTTCTCTTCTGACGTCACTGGGCCTGTAGTCAGCGACCTTGTTTTTTTTTTCTCCTGTTTTTTTCCTTTCTTTGTCTTTTAAAAATTGAAAGACATAAAAGCTAAGCCGAGGCCTCTTGTCCAAGCTCAGAAAGCTCACTGCGAGTCTGCGACGACGCTGGAGAAGAAGAAGAAGATGGCACAGACACTGGCGACGCCCGTCGCACCGTCGCTCTCACTCATCTGCAACCGCGAAGGAAGCTCCGCCTCTCCCTTCTTCACTCTGGCTTTCCCCATCGCTACCCTTCCCTGGGTAATTACCTTTTCTCTTCTGCCTTCTTTTCTTTGCTGAGGGGTTGTTCTCGTCGTGCTCTCTTGCGGGCTTTAGCTTCGGAATTCTTCGCGCTCGGTTTAATATTCGTTAAAATTCCTGAAGAATCGACTGGAATTTGAACAATCCAGCCTTCTGTTGGGTTCCTTTTCTAATGGTCATCTTTGAATTAAGCTAACGGGAGGGTTTCACGAAGCTGTCTGAATAATTTCTAAAACAGGGAAGAGCTGACGCATAGCGACATACCGACTTATTATAGTTCAAATTCCTTTCTTTCGTCAGAGCTGGTTTCTCACAGCTTAAGTGAGATTAGGATCATATATTGGTTGCAATTTGAGCTTAGCGCCCTAACCTTACTTAAAATTTTGCGTACATTGCGCTTTGATTTATGAACTGGATGGGTTTGCAGTTTTGTGTTCGTTTCGATATGCTTGAGCGGAAGATTAGCCCTGTGTGTTGTTCTTTTGCTCTCTCGCATTTCTGGATAGCGAAACAGATGCTATCACCCTTGTGGAAAGGTGTCGTTCAGGCTGGTTTCGTGTGTTTCATCTGTAGCTCCGAGGCCTAAGCATCCGATGCGCTCATGTTGGAGGTGTGGAAATCCTGAATAATAAGCGTGTCGAGTACTCTCTCCGATACATCCACGGCATAGTCCGAACCCGAGCTCACCAAATTCTTCGCGAGAGCGAGAAACATACAACGCAATTGCTAAGCATTTGTGTAGAGCGATATATGTGTAGAACAATTTTCTATGTGCCATGAAATTATTTCATATTAAGCTTTATAATCTTAACAGTACAATTTCTTTTTTGAAGTTTCGTGTGCGGCTTTATTAGGTCAAAATAAGAAGAAGATATAAATGCCAAACTTGTCTTCCCACACAAGTAACCGACCATGTCATCATTGACGACCTCAGTTGTCGCCGGTACATCACAAGAGGAAAGCTTCTTCCGCCTTCCATCCCGGTCCCTGCCGCCGATCCTGCCTCAACGTCCTCCTCCCTCGGTGGTGGCATGACTCAGGCCTTTGTTTTTCTCCCAGGAGAAACAAAAGGCCTGAGTCATGCCACCACCGAGGGAGGAGGACGTTGAGGCAGGATCGGCGGCAGGGACCGGGATGGAAGGCGGAAGGAAGCTTTCCTCTTGTGATGTACCGGCGACAATGAGGTCGTCAATGATGACATGGTCGGTTACTTGTGTGGGAAGACAAGTTTGGCATTTATATCTTCTTCTTATTTTGACCTAATAAAGCCGCACACGAAACTTCAAAAAAGAAAATTGTACTGTTAAAGATTATAAAGCTTAATATGAAATAATTTCATGGCACATAGAAAATTGTTCTACACATATATCGCTCTACACAAATGCTTAGCAATTGCGTTGTATGTTCTCGCTCTCGCGAAGAATTTGGTGAGCTCGGGTTCGGACTATGCCGTGGATGTATCGGAGAGAGTACTCGACACGCTTATTATTCAGGATTTCCACACCTCCAACATGAGCGCATCGGATGCTTAGGCCTCGGAGCTACAGATGAAACACACGAAACCAGCCTGAACGACACCTTTCCACAATAGGGTGATAGCATCTGTTTCGCTATCCAGAAATGCGAGAGAGCAAAAGAACAACAACACAGGGCTAATCTCCGCTCAAGCATATCGAAACGAAACACAAAACTGCAAACCATCCAGTTCATAAAATCAAAGCGCAATGTACGCAAAATTTTAAGTAAGGTTAGGGCGCTAAGCTCAAATTGCAACCAAATATATGATCCTAATCTCACTTAAGCTGTGAGAAACCAGCTCTGACGAAAGAAAGGAATTGAACTATAATAAGTCGGTATGTCGCTAATGCGTCAGCTCTTCCCTTTTAGAAATTATTCAGACAGCTTCGTGAAACCCTCCCGTTAGCTTAATTCAAAGATGACCATTAGAAAAGGAACCCAACAGAAGGCTGGATTGTTCAAATTCCAGTCGATTCTTCAGGAATTTTAACGAATATTAAACCGAGCGCGAAGAATTCCGAAGCTAAAGCCCGCAAGAGAGCACGACGAGAACAACCCCTCAGCAAAGAAAAGAAGGCAGAAGAGAAAAGGTAAATTACCCAGGGAAGGGTAGCGATGGGGAAAGCCAGAGTGAAGAAGGGAGAGGCGGAGCTTCCTTCGCGGTTGCAGATGAGTGAGAGCGACGGTGCGACGGGCGTCGCCAGTGTCTGTGCCATCTTCTTCTTCTTCTCCAGCGTCGTCGCAGACTCGCAGTGAGCTTTCTGAGCTTGGGACAAGAGGCCTCGGCTTAGCTTTTATGTCTTTCAATTTTTAAAAAGACAAAAGAAAGGAAAAAAAACAGGAGAAAAAAAAAACAAGGTCGCTGACTACAGGCCCAGTGACGTCAAGAAGAGAACAAGGCCTTATTGGCCCATCAAGTTACTGGATCTGGATCCGGCCCATCAATTTACTGGATCTGGTCTCGGCCCCATGGGTCTAACACAACACGTGTGCCAACTCTAATACAGGCCACGTTTGGTAGCCCGAATATGACATAGGATATGATACAAATATATCCTGCCCAAATCGATTCTCAAAATTTTTACACCGACCCCATGGGATTGAGCATCGGCAAAAATGTTTCGATGATGCTTTGTTGACAAGCAGGTTTTAATAAAGTGCTGGTAAGCAGCTAATTGTTTCTAATAATCCAGCTAGGTCTAGACCTGTCTGCTTCGATACGCTAATCATACGCTAGTGCACGGGCGAGTGCTCGTTACGTATGCTCCTGTCCGTTTCTACTTTTTGCCATGACAAGTCCTTCTACCGCGCTGTGGGTCTTTTGGACGGCAAATTCGCATTTGGCGTAGAAGCTCTTGTTCCGACGGTGAGGAGTGACTTGCCCATCCCCCGGCCGGCGTCGCAATCTGTTGCATCTGAAGGCAAGACACGGCGATTTGGTCGTGCATAGGATCAAAAGGTGCCCTAGAAAACCCCCATCCAAAGCATCACCACTATTTGGGCGGCTCGCATGGTTTTTCCACAAAGCGGGGCTACTTGAAAATCTACCTGAGTACATAATGCTTTGTTGCTTTTATCTTCACGTGCGCTTAGTCAAACTCGCGTGCCTTCTAGTTTTAGGGACGATGAAGGGTGGGAAATTAGGAAAAGCCCTTTCCTTTCTTGTACTTGACGTGTGAAAGAACGGGAATCTAGCTGCAGCTGGACCAGAAACTTCATCGCCATGATTAGGATGGGCGAAGCAGCATGCAACGAATCGACTGATGGACACATGACAACATTAAGAATTAAAGATTTATTTATTTTACGAAAAATAAATGATTTCAAGAAATTTTCTTTAAAATGATAATTTGTATCGCTTGATATGATTAGTCAACGGAGGTAAAAGTGTCAGAAAAAATTCTAAACCTATTGTATTTATGCCAATTTAGTCATAAACTTTTTAATGCGACGGACGGCGATGTGACACGATCAACGCTGACATGGACATTTTTTTTTTATAATATTTCAATATTTTTTTATTTTTATTCTTTCGTTTCTTTTTTTCCTATCTTTTTTTTTCTCTCCTTGTTTTCCGTCTTTCCTCCAATCACTGGCGAGAGCGCCCTCGCAAGGCCTTGCCCTAGCCTAGGCAATGGTGAGGCTGACCCTCACCCAAGCAAGAGAGAAAAAAATCAAAAATATTAAACTATTATTAAATGTCCACGTCAGCGCTAGTCGTGCCATGTAGGCTAGTCGGTGTCCGCGTTAGCAATATCCAACCAAAAATAATCGAAAGGACTAAAGTGACTCTAGGTCAAAAAGTTTAGAACTAAATTGGTACAATTAAAAGTTTTATGGTTAAATCGGCATCGATGTAATAGGTTTAGGACTTTTATGACACTCTACCTAAAATGTTTCAATCATGAAAAATGATTTACACATTTTCTTAGTAAGTTCATTTTTGCAATCGAGAAATCAAGGAAATACTTTCCAAGTTGTTGGTTTTATGCAAAAACGAACGCAACTAATTGAGATAAAGTGAAGGGAAAGAAAAGAAAAGCCTAATCAAGTGGGTGGGTCATCTCACAAGAATTGTTATAATATGTCTCAAGTTTTAGCCTATGAGCGAAACCCGATACAAAATAATATTACGGATTATATTGATTTCGGATTACCGAACGTGTCTCAATTAGAAAAGTCAATATATGGACTTTGGATTGTTGACATGAAGAAGACTGAATTTTGGTGAGAAAAGCAAGAAACGTATCCTAATTGAAGTTTGCCAATGAATATCTAAAAGGAAAAGTGTGACCATTGGCCAAGATTTTGAAAGCTTGAATGGATTACCTTTTTCACCTTGGAGTCGGCATTAGTAGGCTTTATTATATATATATATATATGCTCTGTTTTCGTGGGACTCACTTTCTTATAAAAGGAAGTAACATCGTGGCTATGAAGAGGTCTTGAAGCACCAATTATAGAGTGCTTGTCAGTGAGTTTTTTGTGGGTTTTGATGCATGGAATTACATCAATAATTCTTGTGTTCTAATCGAGAAATTCTTGTGGAAAGAATTGAGGGCAAAATATTCCTGGAGACAGTCCATAAAATATTTTCTAGTACTAGTATGGCTAGGAGATTCTTGGCGGATGCACCTAATATGACGAGCTACTGATAAATAGATCCCCATGACTGCGATTGGATGTCGGGCTCCTAAAAAAGTGTGGTCATGTAATGTTATCGATTATTATATTCTTAAAATATTTAATTGTCCATGCTATATTTGAGTTAGTGATGGTAAGCTCGAAGAAAGGGCAAGAAAGTACATGTTCTCAGGCTATGTACAAGGTGAATGTGGTTTTATCTATTGTGGTGCCTGAAATTAAATTTATTGTTACCAACAGAGAAGTTACATTTAACGAGTCTCCAGTACTTATAGCTAAAAGTAATTATAGTAATGTTTATACGGATCTGGATGGTAGTCAGCTTGAGGTGAAATTGCAACCAGAAACTCCTCAGGCAGTGGATACAAGCAAAGTGATTAGCACAAATAGTGTTTGTAGCGAGGTGGAGATTGTAGAGCCAATGATTGTTGTAACTGTTATATTAATAAGGTATGTATTCGGTCTCTTGACAGATATGGATGCAATGATGGTTTTGTTTTATCTGTTATTAAAGAGGAAGTGTCAAAAAATTCTTATGGAGCAGTTACAGGTGCATCTACAATTGGTGTTCTGATGAGGTCCACAGTTATAGCGAACTTCAAACACGGCTTGAACTTGAAAGATATATGTGGCAATTAAGTCCATTAGGATTGTGAGAGAGTAGCAATGGTTTTCAAATTCTAGCGAAGCGATTGTAATATGGCTCCAACGTCGAGCCAAGGTGGAGATGTTATAATATATCACGAGTTTTAGCCCGTGAATGAAACCCGATACAAAATAATATTGCAAATTATATTGGTTTCGAATTTCTGAACGTGTCTCAATTAGGAAATTTAACATATGGACTTTGGATTGTTGACACTGAGAAAGCCAAAAATTGGTGAGAAAAGAAAGAAACATATCCTAATTGAAGTGCCCCAAGGAATATCTAAAAGGGAAAGTGTGGCCATTGACCAAGATTTTGAAATCTTGAAAGAATTACCTTTTCACCTTGGAGTCGACATATGCAAGCTTTATTTGGCAAAAATATATATGTTTTGTTTTCGTGGGACTCACTTTCTTATAAAAAGGAAGTAACGTCGTGGCTACGAAGAGATCTTGAAGCGCGCGATTATAGAGTGCTTGCACATGGTTTTTCGTGGGTCTTTATTGATGGAATTGCATCGATAATTCATGTGTTCTAGTCAAGAAGTTCTTATGGTAAGATTTGCCCTTAATTCCTTCATGAGGTTAAGAAATATTTTATAAAGAATTAGAGGTTAAATATGGGTCATTGGATATATTGAGGCTGGAAAACACTTCGAATGCGATTTGGAATCTCTATGTATCTCTTGTTCTATAGTAGAATTCGTTACTGCTCTTTTCGTGAACGTAGATCTTTACGATCAAACCACCTACATCTGATGTCTGATTTATTTATTTTATTTTGTCTATTTTATTATTCAATCATTGATTCTGCGCAACAAGAACTACATGTACTTGTGGATGCAATGCAAACTCGGTCTCACGAACATCTCAAATCCTTTCTCAATTGGCTTGACGGTTCCCGACATGTAGTCCTCAAAACCAATCAGGCTTTATTTCTGCTATCCGTGGCACTGACACAAGAAAACACCGACAAATGGCGGTCACATCAACAAGCGCATCTTTAGCGATATGAGCAAACCGCCAATGATATGCTGCATTTTCGAATTTATACGTAGTTACATAAAATTAAGTCAAAATAGAAATAGCTCGCATTGATTTTAAGGATATGAAAATAGAATCGTGCACACCTCTATTCTTTTTTTTTTTTTTTTGGTGCTATTCCATTAATTTGGAACTTGGGCCGAAATTCTAAACAAAGGCTAGCTTAGTGGATGCGTGATTATCTCTATCATAAATGCAATTTTCCCTTACTTTTGATGCAATTAATATTTCGCCTTCTTTTTTATTAGATTATGTCTCGAGTTTGAGCCCGTATGCAGGTTCTTTGTTTCATATTTCTTTGGGCAAAAGACTTCTGTGCTATTGTTTCATTGTGACCTATGTTTATCCAATTTTGACCGAGTCAATGCAAAAGTGGAAGGCCATCTTAGGCCGTCCAAGGAAACTCAAATGTATTGAACATATGTTGTGAGGTCAGGAAAAGATCTGCTAGAGAAAGACAGGAAAAGCATGACAGAAGGCTAAAAGGGTCATTACAAGAGAAAGATACAACAAGCAAGGGTTTTTGCTTTTGTATGTACAGGCCTCACTGTGAGTTGGAGCCATCGTACGAACAGAACGAAAACAAAAAAAAAAACGTCAAGGACGTTCTCAGTCCGGTTGTTCGTAGAGCAAATAAAAAGAGTATCGTATTTTCTCTCTGTGACTTTTTTTGAAGTGAGATTTTTATGAGAAATTATGAGATATTGCTCATAAATTTATTTTGAACGTAATTTAGGTATGAAAAATACTCGAGTGTATGAGTACCTGTAACTCCGATTCTCCTGTTATAATGGATTATATTACTGGCTCTCTTCGTATCCTTTATTATTCGGACTGTACTACGTAAATATTTGTGTCCTTTATTATTTCTCCTTTATTCTCCGATAATTTCGTATTGACTTATTGCAAGATTCATTAGCTTTTTTTTGCGTTATATCTCGACACCTTTCATCTTCAATGATAGATTATTTTTTATTTTTTATTTTTCCCTTACGGTGCATAAAATACTACATCGACTTCATGAACCAAAGCAAGCCAAAGCCCGAGGATAACAGCCGATGTAGTTAATAATTTTATGCGTCGAGAGGGAGATTAATATTATTCCTTCTGCATTGTCCTCCACTTGACCAAGCTGGCAATTGGCATTTGTAAACCTGGTACTGTCGTTATCATATTCTTTCCAAGTTAACAAAAACCACGGGCAGGCTGAGGGGGACTGCTAGAGGGGCCGCCCGTGAACGGTGAACCGCATGCTGATTTATGTACTTGCCTTTGATGAGTTATCTTGGATTCACACTGTGATGCATGCACAGTGAATATAATTTATCTTGTCTGCAAGGCTTTTTTGTTTCCCGAAAAGTTATTTCTCAGGAAAATAATAATATTTTTCAGTGTGTTGGCCGAGACCTGAAAATGAATAGAAAAATATTTTCATCGCTTCGAAAAGAAAATTTTATTTGATTTTATGCATCATTGTTTTGTCGAAAATTGCTAATGTGGACTCGACTATCCTATGTGGCACGACCAAGATGACGTTGATATTTTTTAAATTTTTTCTTAAATTTCCAGATTTTTTCATTTTTTTCTTTTCTTTCTTCTCTGCCAGTCGATGCTAACGTAAATAATCTTTTTAATTATATTTTTAAATTTTCAAAATTTTATAATTATTCTTTATTTTTCGTTTCCTTTCTTTTATTTTTTTTTTTTTTTTGTTGACAACCAGCCACAGGTGAAGGACAAGTCTCGCTGGCTTTTGTGCAAGCTCGAGCTTGACCTCACCTGTGGCCGTTCGTTGGCTGCCTCGATGGCCAATGACCAGTAGATGAAATAAAAAAAAGAAAAGAAAAAGAAAAGGTCAAAGAATTTTTAAGAATTATTAAACATTGAAAATTGAAAATTAAAATAAAATAATTAAAAATTAAAAAAAAAGTGAAGAAATGTAGGGAGGAAAGAGAAGGGAAACCGATTTCCTCTTTTTAGAAGGAAAAAGAGGAAATTATTTTCTAAACTTTTGAAGGTATTTTTTTCACTGATAGAAAATGTTTTTTTGAGTAGTTTATTTTCTGGAAACCAAATGCCGAAAGATCCAAAAAATATTTTCCTGAAAACTATATTTCATAAAAAAAAGCTGAGCCTAAGTAAATGCTGATAACCCCGCATCTCTTGTACCATCATGATCGATGCTTCTAAAGGACCTTATATGGCAACTACCTAATATTGTTCAGTCCAATCCATAACATGCTCTCTACATATATTTGCCCCGATAAATGATCGAATTCTCCTTCCAAAATTTATATATTAAAATGGAAGTCTATTTGTAATTTTAATTACTATAAAGGCAGTTGGAAGATGCAAAAGATAGAACTGCAATCCCATCAGGCGAGACAGTAAAATAGTTTAACCGACATATGAGAGCACGGCAGATCACTAGTAAATAAAGTAAATTAGGGTTAACTTTGAAGTGAAAGAAATTCAAGACTACCGAACACTGGCATCGATAGTAGGTTATCAAACACTCTAAGAGGGTTTTTGTTGCTCCAACCTAAGCTCATTGTATGAGGGAGAGATTATCAAGGTTTATTGCAAATCGATTTAGGAAAGGATTGGTAGTCAGCTTATAAGTATGAAGACAAGTTTAATCATTTGAGCTAATTTTTCAAATGAAAGGTGTTTAGGACCATCCAAAAGTTTAATATGAAATGTGCAAGTAAAGTGTCATGGCCGCGGTTGAGTGATCAGGAGGATCCTGAATTCGAAAATTAAATCGTAAAAGGCCACACTAATGTTCACTTCTTTATATCCACTTGGCAAGTAAACATGTCGCGATCCGACCACCGAATCTTATTATTATTTTTTTTTCAATTGTGCATCTTTTAACTATTAGAATAAGCCTTCCCCAGCTAACGGCGGAGTGGAGTGATGACCACCTCAGCTTAAGCGTCGCCATGCGATGCACTTGTGAATTAACCTAGTATCCGCCCTCTCTTTGGCATTCATTTCCAATCCCTTCGGAATAATTTATTGCGCATTACACCAACCAACCAACAAGTATTTAATTATCTAGCCATCTTCCTAGCCTTTTTTTAAAAAGAGTGAACGGACTTTCCAGCAACCATGACGTGACCGGTAGAGAGAAGGTGGATTAAGTATTTAATTCTCGGGTCAAGGCGAGGACTTAGAAGATTCCTCGGGACATGTTCTTACTTTGTTTATCTATTGTTCTTCTTTTCTTTATCTTCTGAATATTCCCTAGTTCAAGAGGCGAGATGAAGATTAGTCCTAGTGATGTCACACAAGACGTGATCAATGGACCGGCTCGCTTTGAGCAGGCAAGGCTGACCATCCCACTTAAACGTCTGCTGTCTTCTCTCTGAGACCCCACACTCACGGCTCACAAAGCTCCAGAGTAATAACGCTAACGAACGTTCTTTTTATGGGCAGTAAAATATTTAGCTCCCAATTCATGTTCAAATGGATGCGATAAGTTGCAGTATGGTCTATGGACCATGTGGATATCGTAATACGAAGTATCAATCGTATTCATATCTCGTTGTGAGAGACATATATGATCACGGTTTAGGTGGATTAGATCAAAACGCTCCAAGAAGATGCAATATTTCTTTTCACTAATATGGCCCTGCTCACACCTCCCACAGGCCGAGGGAGGCAGGCGAGAGAAAAAAAACTGAGTCTTCTTTGGAAAAGTATATCCATCGAAAAGTCACCATATGAATACGATGATGTTGCTCATTAAATCACTATTGAAATAAAATGTTACTTCCTTTGACGAGTCTCGCTTGATCCGGGTCGTGTTTCTCAATAGTCGATGGAGGTCACAATATTCAAAACCACATGGACGAAAGCGAGAGGACAAATTCCTCGTAGTTAGGATTTTTGGTTCTTGGGAGACGTGAGGGATTTGGCATTGTCGATCCCGTGGTCAAGGGGAAGGAATGACTAGCGGCATATGTCGGCAGTATTAATAGTAAACGGAGGGGAAATGTGAAAAAAGACAAAGGAAAAGGAGACGACTGAATGAATGATTAGGGTTTTGCGCGCGGCGGGAGAAACTCAAAGATGAAACGACCCTTGCCATGCACCAAGCAGCAAAAAAGAGAGGCAGCAAGAGGCCAAGCCATGCACGTGGTTTCTTTCTTGCGCCTTTGGCTCGCTGCGAAAGGTGGCGTCCCTCCTCTTCGGACGCGGCGATACCCACACCCCCAACTTTGGACGTGTGGGCATCCATTGCTTGTGCCGTGGGAGGCCCCTTGTTCTCTCTCTCGGATCACGCCGATTGTTCCGTTCATACGAGCTGTTCTAACGCTCGGGATCACTGGTCGTATCTGCTGTCTGTTGTTCGACTCAATCCGCCTAATCTAAAGTCGTGGCCCGTTGAAAGCTTCGTCATCGGAAACGTAAAATATCCGTTAGATCTAGGGGATTCAATTCCCAATATTGTTAGTAAAAAGACGATGCGCAAATCGCGAGGGCCTATAAATCTAGATTGCTTTATTGGATAAATGACAAAGTCAAATTGGCGGGTGACTATCCCCTCTTAGGACATAGGATTAGGATTCCGTAACAGAGGGACCGTTAGGGAAAATGACCGTCCAATGTACAAGAAAGAAAAAAATATGAAAGTGAGTTACGCAACTAGAACAAAGTTTACCTAAAATAATCGCTATACAGAGGAAATGTGAATGACCTAATTTGTCCCCGCCGCAAATACGACTCCGCTGATTTTGTCCCCCACCCTTTTTTTTTTTGAATTCATCACCGAATCTACTATTAAAAAACCAAAGGAAAGGCCATTCAAATGGTCACAAAGTAAAAGAACCATCGCTTGGACACTACCTTTTATTGTCACATTAATAATTTAATACATAGGACGCATGCAAGAGATGAACCCACAAATAGCACGTGGTAATGTACAACGCTAGTAATATTTAGATTCTTTCAACCATCTCTCTCTGTACCTCCGCCTCTCCTAAAACAATAGCAATGAATTCTTGACGTCGTAATTCATCTTCTCCAAGTTGGGCTGCACCGCGAACTGAATCATCGGCGGAGGGCCGCAGGCTAGCGCCAGCGTGTCCTTCGATCCTTTGGGGACGTGCTCTCTCAAGACGCCCTCAGTAATGAACCCGGTGCTGTACTGCCAACCTTCTCGAATCGACTCCTGGACCACGTACCACACCTTCAACCGGTCATGCTTCTTCGACCACCCGTCGAGCTCTTCCCTCAGAAGAATATCGTCCTCGGTCCGGTTCGCATAGACCACGTACATCTCGGTCTCGTCCTCAGGGTCCTTCAGGATCGCTTGGATCACTTGGTAAATCGGAGTTATGCCCGTCCGCCGGCCAGCATGGCCAGCTTCTTGGCAAATTTTGGCTTGCCATGCACTAAGAAGTTGCCACGTCCGGAGTATTCAATGTGCCCTAGCGGACCCTTCACGTCAAGGAACGAGCCTAAGGGGAGTGACTCCAAATGTTGTGACATTAGCCCACCGTTAGGGAATTTCGGGACCACGTCCTTGAAGTAGATTTTGACGACGAGCTCGAAGTAGCCGACCTCGTCGACTCCACTCGTCGGCGTATACGCCCTCATGCAGAGCTTGCCGTCGATGGTGGCGCATAGGAATATGTGCTTCCCAACAGGCAACCCGAGCACCTGGTCCTCGGACGGAAGAGCGAACCGAATAACGCGGACGTCGTGCGAGATGACCGTCTTCTCGACTAGTTTGCACGGGATTTTCTCGCGCGGGACCAGGGCTACGGGCGAGAGGGCGCGATTTCCTTTATTGGGGCCAGGTGAGTGAAGTTCGAGGACCCGTGCATCGAGTTGCTCGGTGACGACATGGTGGAGTCAGACGTGTAGCCAGCGGTTATCAGCTCGCCGATGCGGTATTCCTGAAGGAGCGTCTTGGCCTTGTCAGAGTGGATGGCGTCGAACTCCTCGGTGCAGTCGGTGCCGGCATTGATGAGATGCTGTCGGTGCCGCCGGGGTGGTCTTCAAGAACCTCGTGCAATCGTAGACGTGGCCGTGGACAATGATCCACGCCGAGTCGGCGGAGTTGTGCTTCTTGACCTCGGACTCGGAGATCATATTTGGCGGCAGTGTTCATGAAAGGCGAAGAGACGCTCTTCTTCAGGGTTCGTCTGCCTCGCCCGACAGCTCGAGGTGCTTCTCCCGGGCCATCCAACCGCCGGATTGGTTTCCCGGTTGGGTTGGGTGGTCGAAGACGATCCCGATCTCGCCTTGTGCGGTCGGCACACGTGGTCTTCACTCGGAACCAGCAATTGTTCATCATACCTGTTTCCATCAAAGATCCATGAGAATTCTCGTCGGTTGAGACCAAGTGAACGCGGACCAACCCACTTGTCCCTATCTGAATACAATTATATATACCGTCCCGTTCAAATTACTATGGGAAAGCGAGACATTTGAAGAGAAAAAGGAAAATCCATCCAAGAGGCTCAGACTCAGTCCCAAGTTAAAACTGTGAAGACTCTCTTGAAAAATAAAAGAATAGTCCCGCGGAAAAACCTCGTGTGGTCATTACTTGCGCGCACTAGCGGAAAATAATTTCCGGTCCTTGACGGTAAGTCTCGCATTATGGTAATTAATCACTTCCGTGCTATAAAACGATAGTGTATGTGTAGCATAATTCTTTAATTAACATCTCGCCATAGCACGAGATGATTTTATCTTGTATTCTGAACACGATTTAGAAAATCGATTTGGGTCTTGAATACAATCGATTAATTTGAAAACCCATTCAGATTTCACCAAAATCATCCTAAAAATAGTTTAGGAACACAATTACAATAGAGAGAAAAAGGACACAAAACCTAAAAAAAAAAATCACAGATCGATTAAGTCCTTAAACTTACCATTACGTTCCAAATAAGCTTCTCGGGTTGGGTGTTGAGGGACTCGTCCAGGCGCGGACGGCGATCTCCTTCGCCGCGGACGAGTTCCAGCACCTCCACCTCGAGCGACCAGAAGCACAGCAACAGTACCTGCCGTACCTGCTCGGCTTCTCCGGGAGGTCCAGCTCGCACACCTGCCACGTCTCGCCGCCGTCCATTGTCACCTCCACACGTGTCACCTTCTTCCCTCCTCCTACACACAAGTCAAAGATCCCTTTTTATACTCACGCGTGGGAAATAGCAGATAGAGATGAAAACGAAGGATTCTGTTAATCCCAGCGAGTAAACATTCAGGAGGCTCACCGGAATATGCGTGAGCCCTCAACGTGTAGGGCCTCTGAGTCGTCCACGAGTTGATGGGCAGACCTCCTCATGGCCGGCGTCGTTATCACCGATTGATTGTTCAGCTCGTTTATGATGTACTCCGGCTTGTACCACCATGCTGTCGAAACCCAAATAAAAAACCCATCACATCCTCAAAAATCTCCACAAAAAAAAAAAAGATCTTCATAATTACCACGATTTTAACCTCACTGGGAAAGAGACCAACTGATATAAAGCCAAACGTAGAAATCGAAACTCCTAATCATAAACCCCACCAACCCAAATGGAAAGGAGAACCATTGGGGTTTTTCCATTTCCAGCTAAGAGAATTTACCTCGACGGAAATTGACTTCGATTGAATTTTCTAGAGAGCATCTCCTACGTCATCGATTGCGTCGTAAATAAATAAATAAAAAGAAGAGATTCGCCGTCTTTCTTGTGAAGGAAATAATTTAATTATCCTCGTAGAATCTTTTTAGACGTTGGAGCTAGATTTGAAGCAGCGTGACGGATCTCTTAACACCGTACCTTCTTCATTAGCGAGCTCGGCGTCCACATGAGAAGGGAGGACCCTATTGTCCTTGTAGTGGTAGTAGCTGTCCGACTCCTGCGTCGTCACCACAATCCGCTTCAGCCACTTGACCATCCGCCCGCCGATGGAACCCCGGGATCACCACCCGCACCGGGAACCCGTGGTCCGGCGGACAGGACCTCCCCGTTCTGCATTACGCTAGTATGAGTCCCGGGACGGATCCATGGCGACCTCCTTCCGCAAGCTCGTCCCGTACTTGGACCCGCCGCCGCCGGGGAGGTCCTCCGCCCCTCGAAGCACAACATTGAGGGCCCCGCCCCGGCTGCCCATGAACCAGCACCGCGCACACGTCGCGGAGCGGGTAAACCCCGCCAAACCGAGGTGGATACCGCGGCGGGGCCCCAGTGAACCCGACGGTCTGCTCACCATGTTCCTGCCTCCTTGCGGCGGTGCCTGCGCACACGAGCGTGACTGGGAACTCGCGGCTCGCGAATTCGTTCACCAGCTGGTTATGGTGAAGCGGGCGGGCCGCTTGACGAGGCACGGTGGACCTCCACGGTCCAGTCCTGCCACGAGGCGCGGGGGACGGGCCCGTGGTTGCGGACCCGTAGTGGAGCGGGACCGGGGTGATGAAGCCGTGGTGCATGAGCCGGGCCAGCGGCGGCTCGGCGTTGAAGGGGTGCTTCCCACGTCGAGGCGGGACGAGGGTGGGGTGCGCTTGATCCAAAGGTCCGCCGTGCCCTCGTTCCGCGGGTCGCGGACGGACGACTCGACTCGGCGTTGCCCTTCTGATGAGCTCCTTGTAGGCAGGTCTCTTCCTCCCCCTCGCTGTCCTCGTCCTCGCTCGACGATCGGCGAAGTAGGCAGGCTTGATCGGCGGAAAGTTGCGGGGCCTGATGGGGGAGTCGGGCCGGTGGGTCGGGCCGGGCTTGAGGTGCGGACAACGCCGCCGTCATGGGCTGACTCGAGGTGGGAATACTGGCGGTTGTCGACTGAGGCCGCCATTGGAGTGACTTTTTTGGATGGGCTAAAGTGTGATAGAGACAGACAGACAGACAGATCCTTTTGAATTTTTCCCCTTAGACTGGAGGAGAGATGATTTCCTCTCTCTGGTCCGAGTCTCACAGAGAGGCAGGGGTGGAGTATATATAGCCATATAGGCCTCGCCGCAGGAGGAGCAATCTGGCAAGTAGACGACCGACGCCCACCGCTTCTGTCGGGTCCCACCCGACGTCATAATGCGCGAGACGAAGGGTGCCTACTTGTTTTCCTTCAATTTCGTTTATTATGAACCGAGCGATCTCGGCCGGAGGAAATTGCTGCGCGAATCTAATTTGGTAGATTCAATAAGTCGATGCGATAATTTCCCTTTGCATTCTTAATATGCTGACACAAGGTATTTACATATTCAATTATATATTCAGCTTTAGAAGCAATAAATATAGTGTATGTATCGCACAATGTGCAATGAACATACTTACGTGTCTGTGGGTGGAGCCGATGGAGGAAAAAGAGGAGTGTTGGATGTGTGCAAGGCGTAGGGGGTGATTGGCAAGAGCCACACATAAAGGAACGAGTTGGCCGGAGAATAAGAAAATGATCACCACTTATGCATTCGAATATTTGACCATTCTATCCCTCCAATCAGCACACCTCCACACCCCAATCTCACCTTACGCTATCACCATTCCTCCCTCTCTCTAACAGTGTTCACTTCGACGATACTCCTACGGCTACCCTCTCTCTCATTCCGATTTCATCCTCCTACACACACTCCTACTCTGCCCTTAACTTCCCTGCACTCATTTCCACACCTACCACCTATCAAGACACCCCCCTAGCTCCCCCCCTCCATCTTCCTTCTTAGTTCACCGTATCTATTAGGGAAAAAAAAAAAAAAAGCAGGACCCCAATTAGCAGGAGGGAGAGTGTTAGGTTAATGGTGCGAAATTGGGTGGAGAGGGGAACGATGGATTCCTTCCTTATCATTACTGATCCATGTGGGTTACAGTGCGGTTAGCGGGCGGTGAGGCCTTTTTGGGTGTTCAGGGGCCCATGAAGGGATGGGGGGGAGGGGAGGGGGTGAGTACGAAAATTGGACAATGAAAAAAAAACAATGAATCCCAAAGTAACCCCCCCCCCCCCCCCCCCCCCAACTGGAAGGAATTTACAAATGGAGATTGGGATAATTTAAAAAAACTAAAAATTTTTAAATTCTACTTATTATAGTTAGGGGAGCGAGTTCCGTGTGTGTTGTTTTCGTTGCTGCCTTCCCTTTGG
>JAGVVM010007146.1:0-25976 GCA_019149425.1 Psidium friedrichsthalianum
GCTTTTTGGCCTGCCCAGAAAAAAACACCCATACTTTTGTTTTCTTTGACTTGTGAAGGGGTTGTAAGGAAAAATCTAGGTTTCTTATTTTAGTGTTGAATAGTAATAAGAACTTACACATACATAGAACTGTACTGTAGGCTTATATCTGTATTTTTTCTTTCCACTCATTGACTTGACTCTTCTGGCGTGGTCTTCCCCTGATCCTCATTGTTTACTGATTTCAGTAGTGACGCAATGTTGCTAAGTCACACTAGATGGTTTGCTGTGATGGGCGAACTTTTGCTGAGGCAGTTCTTTCTTTTAAATCTGGTTTTCAATGCTTCTTGTATTACTTGTTATTCACTGCTTGGCGATCTTCTTTTGAATATAATAAAATTGTAGATAATGCATTTCCAGTTTATTGGCATTTCTTGTTCCTTGAAGTTATCGATAGAACCATATCCATAAGAACTCTTTTGTTGCCCATTTCAGTGGGATGGGGGGAGGGTTAGTTTGCAAGATATGGCTCTAGGAAAACTATACAGACCCGGTAGCGAAACTGGAAGATTTGTCGCGAAAAAAGTGGTGGAGGAATCTAGGGTACCATAGGTGGTCTGGAGGCTGTGCATTTTGTCGCTGTTGCTACACTCATCTTGGTTCACGGGTAATAAGCAGGTATTTTGTTTCTTCATTATTGAAGTTACCTCCTTTTCCTTAATTTTCTGGCTTTATAGTGTATTCATGAATATGTCATGAGAATTCTGTATCATCTCGTTTCAATGAGAAGCATCTTTTTTGTGTCTTTGATTATTTTCAAGCATAAAATTGCGACTTTTCTCTGGTCCCCAGTTCTCTTGTTAGTGCAACTTATTAGATGACAAATCACATTCAGAGGAGAATGGCCTTCCTGAGGAAGAGAACAGTGTCCAAGACTAAGGAGCGTTTGAATCACTGAAATAGTTGCTATAGGATATATTGTACTTCTAGATCATATCCCATGGGGAAGACTTAATTTTCCCACTCAATCCTTGAGTTTCTTCTATTTGACCCTAACCTCTCAAGTTTGAGTATGTGGGATTTGTTAGATATGAGAATATTCTGTCCTCTGTTCTCCGTTCTCATTGCTGGCATTTAAGGGCATGTTGTGATAAGAACCTGAAGAACCTATTACACTGGGGAGTAAACAGAGAAAACTTGTCTGGTTGCTGAAGGAAAAACTTGAAGAACGAAAGAGGCAATTCTCTCTAAATGCTTGCTCTCCTTGACTTGGTTTTTAGCATTTTCTTAAGCTTCTCATATAGACTTCATAAGTAAGTTCTGTATCTAGTTTTTTGAAGTTTCCAGCCCTAAAGGATTGTCATCTACCTTGAACAGGTTTCAACTTGTCCAGATACTAATTTTTATAAACTCGCCAGTAGATATGCACGAATTAGTTTCATCTGCAGTCTGGTCAGCGTCATATAGCTACAAACAAGTGACAAATGACACGCGGATGTATAAACCTGGATATTATGACAGCTAAGACTGCTCAGAGTTTGCGAACTGCTTGGAAACTTACCACTATAATCTTTCCTGCTCACGTTGGCGGCTTTTGAGTCGACTTTGTTCTGACAGGTGCCATTTCTTTTTGGATTGACTGCCTTTGAGAAAGTAGCCACTTGTGTTATTCACTTGATATTTAAAAGAACTGGTCGTCATCTTTTTCTCGTTGATGAAGATGAAGAAAGCCTCCATTACTTCGCCGCCTGGTGGAAGACTCTGCTGACTACCCTTTCATGTATGTCACATGGATTTGTACTCATCCTTGTTTTAGCTGTTTGTTCTTGAGATGCAACATCCAATCATTCCAAAGTTGAAATGTGATCCTCCAAATGTTTGCCAACTCTCCCCCTCTTTTTCCCTTTGCAGGTCTGCATTAGGCACCTCAGGCGTCGGGTCTTATATTCAAATGCAGGCTGTGACCGTATCCTGCCTTGTGTGTTAAAAGAAGTTATTTAATACTTTCTTGAGATTATCACTTCCAATGAGGGCTGGTTGTTCATGTAATTGTGTCATGTTTACAATTTCCAGTCAAATGTTTCGTGTTGGCATTAGAGCGTGGTAATCTTTATTTATCAAGAAGGATCATGGGATCCTTTTCTATCAGAGAGAAATGATTGAGTTATGGCAAAAATGTGTTAATTTGTGTCAACATAACATATATCTTCATATTTGCATCATGCCATGTCCAATGTTGCCGCTATTTCAGATGTTGTCCATGATTGATAATCTTTCAAGATATTGTTGGATGGAGAACATCATCATAAGACGTAATAATGAACTACCAAAGGTAGCACCTTAATATTTCTTCTTTTATCATGGTTTGCATAATTCAACTTTGTTGCTGAACGGCTTTTCTTGGCGTTTTAGTGGAAAAGCTCTCTCAACGAAAAGTATCCTCATATTGTTTATGAAGAGCATTGCAAGGCCAACGATTCTGAACAGAGTGATCCTATAATAGGTGAAAATGATGAAGCCAACAAGTTAGAAGGTATGTCTTTGAAATTCAACAAGATTGTAAACATTAGAATCTTCTTCTCTAGTTCACCAGGTAGCAGAGCTGATGCTTTACTATCTCATTGTTCTAATGTCATTCTTTTGCATACAGTGCTTTGACATGCCTTTGTGCTGAAAGAGGTGTTTTCCAGTGGTTTTGTATTCATTCTATCCATATATATTTTGCAGAAGAACTAGTGACCAACCTTTCTCGTGTGTCTTGGGATAAAGTAGATGTTAGCTTTCACAGCAGCTGGCAGTGGTTTGCCGCCCATAGTATTATCCAGGTAGTTATCCATCCACCTGCATCGGTCTCATGCCCCAACATATGCGTAAGCTGATGCATAGTCTCTATCGCGCATGATGAACTACATATTCGTGGAAGTATCTGTGGTTGAGAAACTAACACTAACGATATGCTTTCCAGCATCTTTTACGAATTAATGTGGCAGATAAGACTACTTTGGCACATTAATGCAGTTCTAGAATTGCGAAAAAAGAAGAAAAAATGGCTCGCAATTGTAAGCATGTACTGATAATGCAGCATGATGATAGCTAAAATCACTGTCTTACTTTCTGTAGGAATGAGAATTCGTATGGTTTTGACAACATTTCGATGATTGTATAATAAATTAATCTCACTTTGCAAGAGATTGGAAACAAATTTACAAATCTTCATAGATTAGTCTGTGTTAAGATGGGGGCTTACGCCATCAAGAAAGGCTGTCGGAGGAGGAAGACGTTGGCTGGTTGATGTGTTAACATTCGATCTTCTCCTTTATTACAACTGCGAATTATTTCTACAAATTTTTGAATATCTGGAGTTGAAGAATGAAAAGGAAAAGCAAAAGCTTCGGCACTGATTGTGTTAGTATATTCTTTGGGGTCTTATTTTCTGATGATCTGAACCAAGTATGATTTCTGGCATATGTGGGTAGTTATGGGGAATAACACTGTTGTCTTCCTTATATTTAAAGCCACGGAAGGTCCTGTGTATTTTTTAAGGGCGCTGATTTTGACTGGTATTTAACAGGTCAAGATCACAATATTCACAAGGAGGGTGAAGATGTCATCCGGCATATAATTGATCACTTCCTTACTTAGGGTACGTTGCTGTAATGGAAAGTGCTCCAATAGCAGGAAACTCGACTCTCGTTGGTAAGTTACCATCCATTGTGCTTCAGAGATCAGGTACTGATAAGTTTGGAACAATGTGGCTTTTCAGTACTGATGGTCATTGATCATATAAGAGCAACTGCAACTGTTATTAATGAGCAATCCATAGCTAAATTAGTTTATTCGTTCTGTCTTTAACAGTAATGAATTGGAGGAATGCTGTCGCAATGTAATGCAATAACGTGCATTAATGTGCTTGGCTTAGGGGTATTATATGCTGTGTCAAGCACTTAGAAACTCTCTCTCTCTCTCTCTTCTTGGAAGCCATTAGCATTGTTTCTTCTGCACCAGCAGTCAGACTTTGAGGAGAACGTAGGATCTTGGATTTCATCTCGCTGGGTCTGTGCAGGCAGTGCAGCTTTAAATGTGAAATGTTAAACAAATATATATGTTAGTTTTCAAGAATAACACTCTTAACTTTGTTGCTACTATAATTGATGAGGCTCTTGGAAGGAAAAAGAATTAACTGAGGATAAATCAAAGGATAGGAAAATATGTGCTAAGTTGTAAATAAAATAACAGATTTTATAAGTGTCTAAACCATGCGCAGCGTGCTGGGTGTGCTGCCACTGCTACTAGTTTGCGAATATCTGAGACCCTTGCAAACCGCGTCTACATGTTAGTTCCCTAAATTCTGCTGTTTAAGTCTCCATTAAACTCGATAAAACACTGCCCAAAACCTGACCAGCGTGTGTGTACGCATTGCCCCCCATGTATTGTGGTGGTAATCGCTAATTCGATACGGACATATCATAACGGCCTGATCTCTCATACGCCAACCAAAAAAAAGAAAGCGACGTGACGCATCTTTCTTATTGGTTACTTTTCTCGGTTTTCTGGCAGGCGGTGCAGAATTACAGTGCGAGCGCCGAGCAAGATAAATAGGAAAGGAAAAGAAAGAAAACTGAAGGAAAGGAACGAAGCTCAAGACTCTGTTCAGTGATCTCATTCCTCCTAGGGCCCAACACCTTCGTTGCTGGGAATTGCTTAGCTTTTTGGGAGTGGGGAATGGCCAGAGTGAGTTCTAGGTGACTGGTAGTGGGGCTACCTCGCGAGTAGATTGATTTTTCAAGGAAATTGGGACAGTTTCCACCACACCCTTGCGGAATAAACTGATATATTACGGGTGCAAAACTCGGATACGCAACGGTTAAACATGCTTCGAATAAAAACAACTGGGTATACTCCCACGAACAGATGAGTTTCATGGCCCTCGAACTTTCCCCACCTGGCGATTATGTATGCCTGGTTCTATCGGTGCTCCTTGACTTAGCCGTTTCATTCCCCTCTCTTTCTCTCCCCCCCTCTCGGAGGACTCACGATGAGTTCGGGTACGTGTTGACACAAACATTTGGCATCGTACAGCTAATTTTGACATCCCACCCTCCTGGGGCTCCCGATAACTGTATTATTATTATTATGTCGCCATAACCTTGTCCTAGTTAGACCGTTGCCTCCGAGCACTCGTGTCCCGCTCCTCTTAACCCCCTTCCTGCGCCCACATCCCAATCAGCCAATCTTCCAGACTTTCTTTTGACTCCTCTTTCTTCGTCACCGCCGCCCTCCTCCTCTTGCGCCCCGGATTCGGCAGTGGGGCCGACCTTTCGGCCTCCGCAGGGAAATTCAATACGGCTTTCGAGCCCCTCATCTTGAAAGCAGCGCTATCGTAAGCCTTGGCAGCATCTACATCCGTGTTGTATGTCCCTAACCAGACCCTTCTCCCTTTACATGTGGGGTCCCGTATCTCCGCAGCATATTTTCCCCATGGTCTTCGCCGAACCCCTCTGTAACGCGCCTTTGCCATGGAGCCGGCCCCAACGGGGTTCATCTCCGGTGACCCCAACTCAGACTTGGGAGATTCCAAGTTGATGGGCCCGTCTTTAATCTTGAGATTCGGCGTCTCCCGGTCTTGCCAGACGGGTTGATCTGAATAGGCGAGTCTGGTCCTGGATCAAGAAACAGGTTCTCTGCTTTCGCAGGTTGGAGTTGAGTGAGGTTGACAGAGTCTCCTAAGAAGAATTGGCTGATGAGTTCCAAAGCGGAAGATTCACCGAGGTCGGCCGTTTCGGAGAAAGAAAAATCCATGAGGAAGCTTTGACTAGTTCACTCCATAGTCGGTACGAGATTGTTTATATACGAACAGGCGAAGAACCACCTTTTTGCAACAGGTAAATGAATCGGGGTCGCTAGTGAGGAATTAAGTGCAGTTGAAACTAAGAATTGGTTTAATTTCTATATATTTCGATATATAATAATGGAAATTACATCAGCCTATTTATAGATTTTATGAGATCACTCTTTAAGAAAATCAAGTAAACAGAAATACTAAATATGATCAATCAATATCAATCAATAATATACAATACCAAATGAGATACATATAGAATTTTGAACGATACGTAGAATCAGACAAAGTATCGTAAATATCTTTAGGATATATCTAAATATCTTTAACAGTATTGGATGTGCTAAATTTATGGTCGGCCTCAAGGTGGTGGGTCACGACTGAATTGAATTCGTTTCTTGGATCATTAAGCGAACTGATCTTATCCTCTCTCTCTCTCTTTCTATGGCAAACACTAGAGAGTCGGATTTTGGCCAAGCGAATTACGTGTGCGGTAGGAATTGTCCGCCGTCGCTTTTTTGTCTCGATGAGAGACGGAAATCGTTGCAAGTTGCTGCAACTTGTGTCCTGGATGGCCCAACGGCCACATGCGACTCTCTGCGGAAACATTTGTCTGTTCCTCCTCTCACGATCTTTGCCTCGAGCTGTCCTAATCACGATGCATGTGATTGAAGTTGATGAATACTTTGAGAATGTTTATTTCTTACACTGGACATACTCATGTGAGTTTAGAGAAATCGAACTATGAATCGACGACATAAGATCCTTGCACATGAAATGCGGGGGTTCGGGAGCAGCGCTCTCGACATGGAGGTCCCGCTGCCTGATCAGTGGGCAGGGATTCAGGCATCTGTTTAAGTAGGTCCGTTTGTTGTGGGGTTAAAAGGCTTTAGGATAGGTTAGGGTTTTAGACTCATTATTTTTAAGTCATATATATTGTACTCGTATGAGAAATTATTGTAACGAGAGGAAAATTATAATGAAATTCCTTTGCAGGACGTAATCCTATTCTGGGGTGAATTTGGGTAATCTCGTGCATCATAAATTTTCTATCTTTCGTGTGATTGCTTGATATTCGGTTTAGGATAAATCCCATCACATATGAGCAATGCGCAAGTTCAAAAAGGATAAAAGAAAAAAAATGCAACGTCCGATGTGTACCCAAAAAGAATTAGGGAAAACAAAAAAGAAATGCTCCTTTGGGGAATTTGAGGATTCCTTTCGACCCACGTAGGGCGACTTCATTTTCATAATAATTATCGTGAATTTAGGTAGGAATCCATAGATTGCAAAATTAATTACCAGAAAGCAGTCTTTCCTAAAACTATGAAACCAAAAACTAATTACTTAAGGCGGATATATTGCTCGTTGAAAAAAAAAAAGAATAACAAGTTTTCATTGCCATATGAAGCCCCCAAGCATTAATTGAGAAGGAAGAATGACACAAACGGTCTCCGAATTTTAACTCGATGTACAATGTCATCCATAGACTTTTAATTTGTTCGATGTGGTCCATGAACTATCGATAAACGTTCAGTATAGACATTTCGTTCGTCCAAACGGCAAATCAAACGTTATTTATTGATGTAGACTATTTTATGCCAAGTTGAATTTGAAAAGGAACGAGCCAACATGTCCATTATTTATTTATCCAGCTTAGAAAGGGAAAAAATTTATGACGTCGGCATGTCCATCACTATAGGACAACATGGATAATTATATCATGGCTCAAGACGAACATCTTACTTTAATAATCTACATGTATCTTCTTCTTTTTCTTTTTATCGACCATTCAAACTTAACGGATTGAAAGTTATATTAATAAATTGCGTTAACTTGAATTAACAGAAAGGCAGCATTAAATATTTTCACATGATAATTAGAGGATTATACTGAATAAATCAAAAGTCGGACACACGTGGATTATTCAGGTCATTTTCCAATTCAGGAATTTCATATCTGCGTCATGAAGTTTGTTTGGACGCGAGTCGCGAGACTCGCCGAATGGTTGTTGAGAAACGTGTTCTCGGCTCCTCGCGTGGCAAGCACGCGCCCAAGAGATTTGTCATTTTGTGAAACGACAATTCAGCACTACCCGATGTCGTACTCAAATTTTCACTAAGATATTCTTCAACATTACTTTCTTTTCCCTTTATTATTTATCGTGTCTGACGTCAAAATTTTTCTTGTGCCCAAGGTGGAAATGCGAAACTAACGAGAGGAGCAGGGAATTGGGCGTGTTCTCCTATTCTCATTTCGAGGCCACATTCTGACTCAGTCAACTCGGAAAGGTAAATCAAAAGGACAAAACAGGAAGGAGCGACCGGAAATCCGTCAACCCCGCACGGCATGCTGTCATTTTTACGGTCATCAAAAAATTATTGAGATTTGAAAAGCTGACGGTATAACTTTATAATGATGCAATCTTAACCGTAAGCGTTATGAATGGCAAAAAAATATATAGTCGAGACCCACGTCTGATCTTATATCGAGAATTTCAACATCATACCATCACACCGTCATATTAATAAAACAAGACCCAAAACTGTTATGCTAACAAAATTTTAAGAAAAATGATGCTGTTAAGTTTATCATCACCCAAAGTCAAATTATGGGACGATCAGCTATGGTCACAAACGAGATTTGTGGAGAACGGATCACTTTTTGATCCGGTTTCAGCATTTAAACCCCCATTTTTTTTAATTTCTTTTGTAAGCTAAAATTAGAAGACAAAATTGTAAGAGACCCACAAAATCAAGGTTCTAATGAAACATATCTAATTGATAATATTTAAACAAGAAGTTGCAACTTTTAAAATAGTAGATGTTATTCTCTGACCAAATAAAAAAATTATGTGGACATTGTCATGAAAATTAAAAAAAAATCTTAAGGACTAACAATATTGTCACTTAATGGTGCAACTTGAATTATACAAAACAGCCGTAGACTTTTGGCTAATAAGCATATCACGCGGATATGTTGTGCACTTAGATTCATCATTTTCGTGACCTGTCACATTAGTTTTTCTCAATTCTTAATAACTCAAAAAAAAAAAGAATGTAATCATTTTATACTTTGTCTTCTAATTTTAGCTTACAATAAAAATACATAAAAGTGAAATAAAAGGAAATGAGGAGTCAAAATGTTGAAATCGGATCAACAAGTGACCCAGTTTCTACAAATCCTGTTTGTGGCCATAGACGGACCGTCCTGCCGTTTGACTTTGGTCCACAAATCTCGTTTGTGGACTTGTGTACATAACATATTGTCATTCTTATAATTACCAAAAAGTTGCTATGCTAATAAAGTCCTAACAAAAAAAAAAAAAAACCCATGCTCTGATTTATTGGGGAGGTAAATTTTTTATCGTCTATTTCCACCGAAAGCCGACGCGCCGGACCTCTTTGACTACCACTGGAGCGAGGGCACGATCAGTGAGCTCCCTCGATGGGGACGCTGTGCAACACCACGGTCTCGACTTTCAGGCCCGGCCCGAGCCCGAACAGGACCCCCCAGTCCAGACCCTCAACGGTGGTCCGCCGCCCCTCCTCCGCCGACTTCTTCCGCATCTCGTCCAGGATGAAGAGCACGCAGGCGCTGGACATGTTGCCGTACTCGCTGAGCACGCGGCGCATGGCCCTCAGCTTCTCCTCCTTGAGCCCGAGCTTGGCCTCGACCTGGTCAGGATGGCGGGCCCGCCGGGGTGGGCGATCCAGAAGATGCTGTTCCAGTCGCTGAACCCGATCGGCGTGAAAGCCTCTACGAGGCTCTGCTCGATGTTCTTGGAAATCAGCCCGGGCACGTCCTTGAGGAGGTGGAACGTGAGGCCGACCTCGCGGAGGTGGCCGTCGATGGTGCCGTCGGAGTCCGGGAGGATGGTCTGGGCGGCGGAGACGAGCTGGTACAGCGGGCGCTCGATGGTGGTATCAGGGTCGGCGCCGTCGCCAAAGAGAGCCTGGCCGACAAGGGAGTCGAGGTGGGTGTCAGAGGGACCGCTGAAGGTGACGGCGGTGATCTCTGAGTACACGACGAGGACGCGGGCGCCGCGGTTGTTCTCGGTGAGGTCCTTGGCGAGACGGAGGACGGTGCCGCCGGCGAAGCATCCCTGCTGGTACATCATGTAGCGCTTGACCGAAGGGCGGAGGCCGAGGAGCTTGGTGAGCCGGTAGTCGGCGCCGGGCATGTCGACGCCGGAGGTGGTGCAGAAGATGAGGTGGGTGATCTTCGACTTGGGCTGGCCCCACTCCTTGACGGCCTTCGCGGCGGCCTCCTTGCCCAGCTTGGGGACCTCCACGACCACCACGTCCTGACGGGCGTCGAGGGAGTTGGCCATGTACGCGCACAATCCCCGGGTTCTCCTTAAGGAAATCCTCGGTCACGTGCATGCATCGCTTCTTGATCATCGACTTGTCGCCTGTTTCCACCGTCCGATCATTGCCCCAGAAGAGATAGTCAGCGTTATCGACGGTCGATACTTGTTGTCAGCGAAGGAGAAAATGAGGTCAGCAATTTCAAATATGATTGAAGCCAAATTTGTTTCCTAGTACTGCCCCCAATCACTACTCCTTGCAAAAAAACAAAAGGGCACGAGAATGTAACATTTAGTATCTTCCCCGTTTTCGTTCGAGGAACCGCCTCCCATACTGTGTACTGGGACTGGCGTGCATCGTCGTCTTTCCTTCTTTTCTTCCTCTCGCGAAGAGAATTTCCATCTTAATCAACCAGAGATCAACCGCTACAGCAAGCACGCTCCGATTCGAACATTCGATCGAAAACAGATAATGCGTATGTACGTACACATGCGCTTGTACTCCTCCTTGAGGTCGGCCACGTGCTCGCTGTTGGTGATCCGGAAGGAGTAGTCCGGGTAGTCTGCCTGGAGGATGCAGTGCGCCAGGGTGGTGGTCCCGATGGCGAGGACGGTGGCCGGGCCTCCTCCCCCTGTGCTGCCTTTATTTCCTCCGCCTTCTCGGTCGCCGCCATACTCCTACTCCGATCTATGTCGATCCACTCGTGTCTCGCCGGTGGACGCTCGAGAAGACACGGTCAAATTGAACAAGGAAGAAAGCGTGAAGATGAAAGAGAGTGTGTTCGTGTGATGGCTGATGTCTTAAGCAGGCGATATGTAAAGGAAGGGAGGGGAGAGGGAAGGGACGGGCGGGGTTAGGCCGCTCCAAGAAGTGGTAGATACCGAGCCACATCCCTCTGCCCGATCCCCAAAATGCGTGTCTTCTATGTTTAATTTCCTCCGATCGAGAAAATTTTTATTTAAAGGGTGAAATCTACTTGAAAAATAAAATGACTTAAGTTATGCTAGCATAATAATTTTTTAGTGACGGTGAGGTAACAGTATATTGTGAATCACAAATTTTTGAAAGAATGAAACTCGTAACGTATTAAATTTGTTGAAATATTTAAATATTGAATTGCGTTTTCATTTAATAAAATACCAAGTCCGGTCCTCGACGGGTTCCCGGAGAAGATGTTCAGATAGAGGACATGAACAATGAACATAGCAGGCTAACAAAAATCAATGCCTTGTACGCATAGTTTCGAGGGTGTCAACGGCTGGGTCGGGCCGATATCATACAGGCCCGACCCAGCCCGGAAAAAAGACTATACCCTACACGATTGGTTTTTTTTTCCCCCCTCTCCGTGAGATTTTAGACTTACTCCTGTAATGAAGCCCCCTCTGTTATGCCTAGTGGCTCTTCTTATATGTAAATAAAAAGTTGTGTTTTGACCCCCCCCCAAAAAAAAAAAAATTCTTGCAAAATTGTCTTGATCTTGTGAAAGATTTTGAAAGACATGCTGTTTTCGATTTTGACCATCTTGTCATGACGATCTTTAACCAAAGTTATAGCCCTCGAGTTTTATCCACTCTATGAATGACCAAAACAAAAAAAATTTACATTATTGACGATCGGGTTAAATACAAACATGTGCAAATGAATTCATGAAAACCGAACCTTAATTACCTTAATTATTTTTGCACAATTAAGTAAGATCTCTAACTATTCACACAAAAAGAAAGGCACGCCATTTAACTCTTTCTAGGATAACCTATTATCCACTCATTATCATACGAATAAGATCATGAACATTGCAACATACTTGTTCAATTTACGCGCCATCTTAGACTATCTCTCCACTAAAGAACAGTTCGCCTTGCAACTACTTCAAGGCACGCCTTCAGTTGATAAAAGAAACCAGGTCCCGCAACATCAAAATCGGAAATAGCACGGAGGCACACTGTAATGCTTCAAGGAGAGAGAAAGACTAGGTTCCATATAGATGACAAAATACCGCTCATGATGATCCAAACCAAAATGCTGTTGACATAGCAGCCACCGGCGACACATGTCAAGCAATGAACCCAATCAAAAGATACCAAAAAAAAAAAAAAAAGGGAAGAAAAATTCGTATGACACCGAACAGAAGTAGTCAACTTGGCTCAGGAGCCAGGACAAATTGAGAAATTCTCTGGAAGCACGAACAATTTAAAATCAAGAAACGCAAAAGCGTGAACGATGCGGAACTCGGTGGCATTGTCGTCTCCCCATTACCAAATCACGCCGCAAACCCTTGCGCTCCAAGCGAGAACGAAGCAGGAAATGTCGAATGCAGAAGCAGAGAGAGCTCAAGCAATGGCTACGACAAGATCTTTCGAAGGACACAAGGCATCTGCAAAATCATGCTGGTTTTGGCCGCGGTTAATTCATGTCCCCCAATCGAATCAAGTATCGAAACACAAGTCGGGAATTATTCTTGTGAAAAATCTGAGAAACAAGGTCCACATACCTTCATAATCATAGAATTATGTGAGAAAAATGACACAAACGGTCCCTGAACTTTAATTCGATGTACAATGTTATTCACAGACTTTTAATTTGTTCAATGTGGTCTATGAACTATTGGTAAATGTTCGGTATAGGCATTTCGTTCGTCCAACCGACAAATCAGGCGTTATTTACTAATGTAGATTATTTTATGCCAAGTTGAATTTGAAAAGAAACGGGCCAACATGTCCATTGTTTTATTTATGTAGTTCAGAAAAAGGAAAAAAATTATGACATTGACATGTTCATCATTATACGACAACATGGATAATTATTTAATGGCTTACGACAAACATCTTACTTAAATAATCCACATGTATCTTCTCCTTTTTCATCGACCGTTCAAACTTAACGAGAGTTAGATTAGCAAACTGCGTTAAATTGAATTAACAGAAGAGTAATATTAAATATTTTCATATAATAATTAGAGGATTATATTGAATAAATCATACGTCGGATTATTAGGGTCATTTTTCCAATTCAGGAATTTCCATATCTGCATCATGAAGTTTTGGACGCGAATCGCAAGACTCGTCGCATGATTGTTGGGAAATGTTTGGCTCCTCCCCGTGGTAAACATGCGCCCACATTGATTGGAGAGATTTGTCATTTTGTGAAACAGCGATTCAGCACAACCCGACGTCGTACTCGAATTTTCACTAAGATGTTCTTCAACATTACTTTCTTTCTTTCTTTTTCTTTTATTATTTATCGTGTCGGACGTCAAGATTTGAACTTGTGCCCAAAGTGGAAATGCGAAACTAACGAGAGAGACGGCGAATTGGCCGTATTCTCCTATTCTCATTTCGAGACCACATCCTCGCTTAGTCAACTCGGAAAGGTAAGTCGAAAGGACAAAACAGGAAGGAGTGACCGAAAATCCGTTAGCCCCACACAACATGCCATCAATTTTTTAAGAATTTATTTACAAAACACTGTCGTTTTTAAGATCCCTAAAAACTTTTAAAGATTTGAGAAAGTCACGGTGTAACTTTATATAGTGCAATCTCAACCGTAAGTGTTATGAATGACCAAAATATATATAACAATCATGGTGAAATCTACCTCTGATCTTATGTTTAACATTTCACCGTCACACTGTATTATGCTAGCAAAGTCTCAAAAAAATTGATGCTGCTAAGTTGATCATCCTCCAAAGTCAGACGGTGGGACGATCAGCTTATGGCCACAAATGTGATTTGTGGAAAACGGATCTCTTTCTAATCAGGTTTTGAGCATTTTGACTCCCCATTTTTCCTTTTTTTTTTGAAAAATTATTTTTATGTATAGAAGACAAAATTGTAAGAGATCCACGCAATCAAGGTTCTAATGAAATATATCCAATAGATAATATTCAAATAATAAGTTGTAACTTTTAAAATAGTAGATGTTATCCAATTGAAGAGAGAGAGAGAAAAGCTCTATGAGAGAATGTTTTGTATTACTCAAGCGAGCATTTTGACTCCCCATTTTTCCTTTTTTGTTTTTGAAAAATTATTTGTATGTATAGAAGACAAAATTGTAAGAGACCCACGCAATCAAGGTTCTAATGAAACATATCCAATCGAGAATATTCAAACAATAAGTTGCAACTTTTAAAATAGTAGATGTCATCCAATTGAAGAGAGAGAGAAGCTCTATGAGAGAATGTCTTGTATTACTCAAGTGTTAGATGATACAAATGAGGGGATGACATCTCTATTAAAAATAAAAGAGCATTTCATTACAACAGTTGATTGGCTTTAGATCTAATGGTTTAGATTGTATTTTCTCATTTAACAACAACCGACGTTAAAGACGAAATCTAGAACATGGAATAATTATCTAATCACCTGCTCCTAAAAAATATTATAGAGAACCCTAGAACCAAAACGCTTCAAATTTTGCGATTCTTTCGGGCGAAATGATTGATCAGTTGGCTCATGGACCGAGGGCCCGCCACATGCGCACATTGTCCGTATGTATCGTGGTGGTGCGTATCGCTATCTCGATAATGCCATACTATAACTGCTTGATCTCTGATCACGCCAGCCAAAAAAAAAGGAAAGCGAAGTGACTTATCTTTCGTATGGGTTAACTTTCTCAGTTTTCCAGCACAGGCGGGCGCAGAACTACGTGCGGGCAAACATATGCTCGAGCCCTTTCTTCATAACGCGTTGCCCGGAAAACTGAAGCGCAATACTCCTTTTTGGCTAATGTACTCTGTTCTCATTCCTCCGTTTACCCCGACACCTTTGTTGCTGGGTATTGCTTAGGTTTCGGTCCATTGGAATGGCCGTTTTCCTAGTAGCGAGCCTACTTGGGAGTAGATGATTTTTGATAAAATGATGCAAAATGACCCCAGGAACCGTGACTTAATATGTAATATAATCCCTAAACTTTTAATTTGATAATTATAGTCCATAAATTATAAATTACTATGCAATGTGATAAATGAACTTCTAATTTGATCGAATATGATCCCGAACTTTTGGAACGTGTTCAATTTTGTCTCCGAACTATATGAAGATGTTCAATATAGTCCTTTCCTTGATTCAGATTCAGGGACTAAGTTAAAAATGTTCCAAAAGTTCGAGACCATATTTAGTCAAATTAAAATATTATGAATCACACTACACATTGAATTAAAGTTCAATGACCATATTGATCAAATTAACCGTTCATGGATTACATTGCAAATTGGGTCAAAGTACTATATTCGTCATTTTCACATGATTTTTCAAGGACATTGGGAAATTTCCACCACACACTTGCGGAATAAACTGATATATTTACAGTTACACACGCTCGACCTACGCAACGGTTAAAACACACTTAGAATTTAAAAAAAAAAAAACAACTGGGATTATGCGCCCACCCGAGAACAGATCAGTTTCATAGCCCTCCAACTTTCCCAACCATTGCGATTATGCCTGGTTCTCTCCGGCCGCTTGTCCTGTACTGGGCATGGAAAGCACTACAACCTATTTTCTTACACAATTACTCGCACTTGCCGTCGATTACGCCTCCTCCTTGACTTAGCCGCCTCTCGGTGGTTTCGCGATGAGTTCGGGGACGGGCTGATTTTTGGACAGCCCACCGTCTCCGGTGGACTCCCGATGGCTGCTTAGTTTTTGTCGTCATCACTTTTTGTCCTAGTTAGACCGTCGGTCTGAGTCACCGCTCGTGTCCCACTCATCTTCAGCCGCTTCCTGCTGCGCCCACATCTCAATCAGCCAATCTTCTGAACTTTCTTTCGACTCCTCTTTCTTCGCCGCCGCCGCCGCCGCCCTCCTCCTCTTGCGCCCCGGATTCGGCGGCGGTGCCCACTTTCCGGCCTCCAGAGGGAAATTCAGTATGGCTTTCCGGCCCTCATCTTGAAAGCAGCGCCATCGTAAGCCTTGGCAGCATCTACATCCGTGTCGTACGTCCCTAACCAGACCCGTCTCCCCTTACGTGTCGGGTCCCGTATCTCCGCAGCATATTTCCCCCACGGTCTTCGCCGAACCCCTCTGTAACGCGCCTTTGCCGCGGAGCCGGCCCCAACCGGGTTCATCTCCGGTGACCCCAACTCGGACTTGGGAGATTCCGAGTTGATAGGCTCGTCTTTAGTCTCGAGATTCGGCGTCCCCCGGTCTTGCCAGACGGGTTGATCTGAATATGGCGAGTCTGGTTCTGGATCAAGGAACAGGTTCTCTGTTTTCACAGGTTGGAGTTGATTGAGGCTGACAGAGTCTCCTAAGAGGAATTGGCTAATGAGTTCCAAAGTGGAAGACTCACCAAGGCTGGCCATTTCGGAGAAAGAAAAATCCATGAGGAAGCTTGACTAGATCACTCCGTAGCCAGTACGAGATTGCTTATATACGAAAAAGGTGAGGAACCACCTTCGTCCAACGGGAAAATTAATCGGGTCGCTGGCGAGGCATTCACTGTATTGGGTGTGCTAAATTTCTGGTCCGCCTCAAGATGGTGGGTCACGACTGAATTGAATTCGCATCCTGGATCATTTACGAGGACTGATCTTATCCTCTCTCTTTCTATTGCCAAGACTAGAGTCCGATTTTGGCCAGCGAAATACGTGTGCGGCAGGGATCATCCGCCGTCGGTTTTTTGTCTCTACAAGAGACAGAAATCGGTGCAAGTTGGTGCAACTTGTGTCCTGGATGGCCCCAACATGCAACTCACCGGTAAACATTTGTCTGTACCTCCTGTCACGATCTTTGCCTGGAGGCGTCCTCGTAATTGGCAGGGTTAATTAACTCGATTATGGATACAGCTCATCCAGTTGCATAGAGCAACAACTCTCGTGCAGTTGGCAATTGCTATTCCTGCATAAAGCAAGGCAATGACAAATCACTGATTCCTTATCCTAACTTGGCAAAATCTTTGATTGGAACGTGACGGGGTTTCTTCTCCTCCAATCGGATTAAGTAAACCTCAAATGTAAGAGAATCTTTCGTTCTCATTGAATGACACGCAAGTTCATTATTTTCGACGACACGAGTAACACGAACGCTCTTCGCAATTAATGTTTCTAACTTTTTTACGTATTGGCCAAGAGGAGGGAATAGATGCCGAGACATTCGACTTGTTCGTAACTTTGCACGAGGGAGAGAGATTAGCTCAAGCTGAAAAAGAAGGCGGAAACATTTTAATCTGAATGCTTACTTTGGCTCAAGATAATCAAAGCCAAATATCCGTAGTCGTGTCCGGTAAGAGATGCGTAGAAATATCTCCTTTCCTTGCAATGATATCACGACCTGCAAGTGGAGGTTAGTTGACATGGACATGGACATGGCCAGGTGAAGAGACCCCGTACACATTGAGTCATGTCGTAAAGACCCCGTTGAATTTTGATAGTTTCGTGACTTTTCGAGTGACGGATAATCTCGCATCGAATATCAAAATAGCGGATGTTCGACTCATAAAAGTAAGGAAAAGTTCATCATTTGAGCATTATGTGATAAAGCCACGACATCATCCAACATTGAAATTAAAGCCGAGATTACCGGTTGTCTCTGCTTTATAGCGTAAACTTTCTTTTCCCTTGTAATACTGAAAAACTCGATGGATATTAATTGGAGATGCCGTCTGTCTTATCCTCGATTTTTCTGGCCTAAAAATATCCAAACGTCAATTTTTGCATTGATGAGGTTAGGTGGAAGTACTTGCTCCCAGGGCTCCAGGTTTGCGCACCAAGTGGACAAGTTGAAGGGTGTTGCGTGCAAGTGCCAAACTCTGGTCCATGCAACTGCCAACCCAATGAATGTGAAATTTGTCATGTTCGATTTTGAGGACAAATTAGTGTAGTTGGACGGCCCATATCGCTTTGGATGGATTTGGTCTACCGAATCTATAGTCCATGCAATATCCTTTTCCCTTCGTACGTGAGCCGTAGCCCTCGCCTCCCCGTGCTTACATTGATATCGGCAAAAATTCCAAATAAGAACATGAAATTTCTCGGATAAAAATACGAAGTGAATATCGTTTCAAATAATGACTTAAAAGTGTTCTTATTACTTCAAAGAATGGCTTGATCAAGAGTGTTTTGGACATTCACATATTTTTTTTTATTTCCTTTTCTTTCTCATTCATTTTTGCTAGTGGCCTACCTCATTCGATGGCCGACCATTGGCGAGGGCTCTTCTCACCTCGCCTGGGCCTGGCAACCTTCGCTAGCGAGGGCCAGCCTCTCCAGGATGAGGTGACCCTCACCTGTGGCCGGCGAGGCCACCCAGCGCTCGTTTGCGGTCGGTCAATACTTGATATCGGCCACTGACGAAAATGAAAGGAAAGAAAAAGAGAAAAATAAACAAAAAAGAGGTAAAAATTTTAGAAAATCCAAATGATGAAAATATCCCTGATCAAACCCCCTTTTTTAAATAACGAGTTCATTTCGGGTTTTTATGTGAAATAAAGTCTATTTTAGATTTTTATTTGAAAAAATTAAGATATTTCTAACGATAGAAGAAAGTGATTGGGAGGAGGAGAAGATAAAAAAAAAAAAACTAGGTGGAAGCAACGAGTCTCGGCCAACCGACATGCACGATCTCTATTTGCCCAATATATCAAATTGTAAAGCTCATGTCATGTCTCAGTCTGCCTTCGGTGTCTCTAGTTAATCACGAAGTGACAGTCTCTATCCGTTTTAGCGTCTAGACCGCGTTTCCTGCAATAATGAAGAGGTGAGGAAACTGTGAAGGAAAAAGGAAATATAGCGACTCCCAACATGAAGGCAATCCATGGGCTTGACCATCACCAGTGGCATGATCCTGCTTGTGCGGTACCAGATCTGCTGTTCACATAAGTAGCTGTAACATTACAAAGTTCTCCACCGACCCACTATTGGGAATGCGCAATAATGGTTCGATATCTTTACCTAGAGACATCGTCAAGAGAGAGTTTAAGTTTGAGCCTATTAATATCTCACATTTACTTAAAAGTTTAAGCTAATGAGTTACGTGACAACTAACATATATTAATTACTTCACACCATGCCAATTCTCCCTTGTTCGCACGTACGTCTCAACATCGACAACAAAGGCCAATGGGATTGTGAAGGAAAATTACAAAAAAAAAAAAAGGAGAGTCATAAATCTATCTCATTTTTGTTAATTGATCCTAAATTCTTTAATTGTGCCAATTGAGTCCGAAAATCTTTTTGTATTTTATCAAGCTAATTTTAGCTGAAAATCATCGATGTGGACACCGACCCTCCTATGTGTTACGATCGGCTTTGACACGGATAATTCTTAATAATATTTTTATTTTTATGTTTTTATTTTGTTTTACTTACTTGTCCTTACTTTCTCTTTTTCTTTTTCTTTTTTCTGAGTGAGGGCCGGTGAGGGTTGTTGACCGACCCTTGCTAGCTCTAGGCAAAGGCTATGACGCCCTAACCTGCCACTAGGCGAAGGCTTGCATTGAGGCCCTCCCCCAGAGTTGATGAGGGCTCGCCAATCCACACCAAAAAACAAAAACAAAAAAAAAAAGGTAAGGAAAAGGGGAAAAAAGGGGAAAAAATCATAATAAAATTGTAAAAATACTATTAAAAATTTTCGCTCCGCAACGCCAATCGTGCTATGTAAGATTATCATTGTCCACTTTAGCGATGTCCGATCAAAATTAAATGAATGGACTCAATTGGCAAGATGTGAAAATATTTAAGAGTCAGTGGCACAATTAAAATATTTATGGGTGAATAGACAAACATGCAATAGATTTAGTACCTTTTTTTTTTATATAATTTTCTCGAATTGTGAAGCATGGTAAATTGTACAATCCTATTTGTAACTAAGGTATGTGACTTGGTTTTTTTTTTTATGGTTTTACGCTCTCCCATAACTTTAGCTGTTATTAGCTAGCTTTTGGTGTGTGATTCAAAATCAACGTCCATCATGCTGTTGTTTTAGAAAGGAAGACATTGTCCACCGAGAGAACCAACCAACCAACCCCCACCCCAACTCCCCATCCCTCCCCCCCAACTTTTTTTCTGTTCCCATTTTTCCTCTATCTTTTAGGTTTTCTTCATTGTTGTGTGGAGGACTCGATCCACGGAAATGAGTTCTAAAGATCAAAGCGTGATTATCTTATAAGAATCTGCTCCATTCGAATCTACTTGCTTCCTCTAGCTCTGGGTGCTTGCTTTAAATGGTCGAGTGCTTCACAAGTTTTTAAGGTTCGTTTGCTGTTGTCTTTAGTAATCGGTTTACCCAAAAGTGATTTTGTGATGAATTGTTATCAATTTTGTAGTCATTCTCTCCCAATCAACAGCTAGATCTAGATTTGGATGCTCTTCTATCCAAATTTAAAGGTAAATCTAGGATTGATAAGATATTTTATATATTCCTTCAACCTTTGGGTGTTGTTATGATCTCTATATGATGTAAAGGGGAAACAGATTTCTTATTTTTCAATGAAACACGTGCAGAAGAACATGCCCTAAATTAACTTATATCACTGATCGAATGATACATCACATAAGGGACGTACCATAATTGTCATAGATTAAGAGTCACTTCGCAATTCGGAGAGATTCCACACTTCGATCGCAGATCAACGGTGAAGAATGAGAGGGTCGTCTGTCGTCGTTCTCTTTATTGTCGATGACTAACGTGAGAGAGAGGAGAGAGAGAGAGAGAGGATAGAGAGAGAGAGAGAGAGAGAGAGAGAGAGAGAGAGAGAGAGAGAGAGAGAGATCTCAATTAATCTTAAAAAAGAATGTATCTTTTTAAAATAAAACTGAACGTGGATAATTGCTTAGCTGTTATTAATAGTGGGCATTGGGCGTGGTTCTCTATATGGATGTTTACGGTAAGCCCCATGCACTCCAATATTTCCCACTCACTCATGTATAGCAAACAATTCCACTTGCCCACAAAGGACTAACAACTCTCACTCGCTCACGGAGGGCTAAACATAATTCTCTCTTCTCTATAAAGTTTATATTGACAAATAATTCATGCGACCAGCATACATTGAGAGCTCGTTGTCGTACATCCATTGGCAGTATGTGACAACTTAAAGTTTAGACATGATCAAAAATAAATTTTCGTATGCTGTACTCTAGATCGATCAATCACATACATATCTTTCTCTCGTTCTCATTTAAGCATGATATATTATACTCATAGTTATGATCATACTAAATAATCATAACTGACCGGTCTGTGATATAAATTTATAATGTGACTTAAAAGTCTAAATCAATCTTCCTCTTTCATTAGACCACTCAATCTCAGTTCATATATAAAATGTAAAAATATACAATAACAGAAATTCATATATAAAAATAATTGCATTAAATAGAAAAAAGTCAACATTGTTCAAGATAGAACATCAAAAAATAAAAATAAAAATAAATCTTAACATATATAGAAATACTATATAAAAAAAACTCAAACATAATCACGTGTAGTCTCCCTATCGTCAGTAAGACGATGGACCCATGTACACTTCATCGTACAAGAAAGGGAATCTCGAAGGTCTTCAAGAGGATTTTAAACTAAATCAGGTACCCAAATAGGTACTGTTGAAAAACCCTTCAAGAAATTCTTGCTTTTACGCTAGAATGCATTCTATCTGCGCTAGGACCCATTCATTTTAAGCGATGACATCTTTGTCGCCCCGACCCTTATAAACCCATTCAAGAAATGAAGCAGGAATTCCTTATAAGTGATATGAGCAAACCATATGCGATTCATCATTCCATTCCATTCCTCAAGTATGCTGTTCCTTAGTGCATAAAACGCACTTTCAACATTCATTTCTTGCCCTTTCTATATGATCTTTTGGATCATATTGTTGACCGTCTTCGCATAAGATATAATATCATTATTATTATCTCATCTATAAGTGCGCAACTCCTCAATCTTCATATTAAGTGCTTGCCTTAGCCGACGTGTACCTCTCCTTATAAGTGTTTTCACATTACGCACATACCATTCTGTATTAGGCCATGGTCTCGATGATATTGTTTCTGCAACAAATGCGGAAAATATGGTTACTAAAATCCATTATCATAGAATATTACGACATATCGTAATAAAAGACCACACAGAGCAAAAACATATAAGCATCTCTGGTTGATCTCTTTTTTTTTTTTTGATTAACGGTTAAATGGTCAAACTATCTCTCAACTCGGCTACCTGCCCATGGCCTAGGCCACATGCCCATGGCCTCAGCCACCTTTTTTTTTTTTTTTGGAAAATCGTCGTTGGTGACTAGCGGCTCCGGCCACTAACGACGGCCCATCCACCTCCGTTCAAGACCTATAATATATCAAAATTCTCGTATCGATGAGCACTTCGAATCGATCTAATAAAAAATAAAATCTTTAAGGCACGAACCCCCATGACAGTTACTATCCAAAATATTGCGTTGAAACTTTTCAAATTCGATGAGAAAATTAATGTAAACAAGCTTATCCATCAGGAAAGTCAAGTTAACATGGCTCTAATGCCAATGAAGGGGAAATGGATTCCTTATTATCTCAATGAAACCACTGCGGAAGAACATGCCTTAACCTAACTTCCATCACTAATGGAATGACACATCACACAAAGGACGTACGTAATTATCATAAATTAAGATTCGCTTCACAATTCGGTAGAGATTACACCTCGATCGCAGATCAAAAAAAAAAAAAAAGAAGAAACGTCGTCTATTGTCGTTCTCTTTTTTGTCGATGACAATTTGAATGAGGGAGAGAGAATATTTCAATTAATCTATATAACACAGACATTCTTATGAAAATAAACTGACATGAAATAACTGCTTAACAGTTATTAATGTAGGCAATAGTGGTTGTGGTTTTCCTATATGGGTGTCCACGGTAAACCCCATGTTCTCCAATATGATGCTAGTGCTGGAGAGACGTCGAGCATAAACACGCAACATTTTTGGCAAAACCGTATTTACTAGAGAGGAATTCTTGAGGTAAGCTCATCACTAATGATGATGTGAGATTCGAAAATAGCCGCTATATAAGCTTAAATGCTACACAGATCCTCTCTAGGGAATGAGTCAATTTTTGCAACATACTAAGTTGATTCTCTTTTCAGATCGTCTTATTTTACTTGTTTTGTCGGAGATTGTCTTATTTTACTTGTTTTTGTCGGATTCGCATATTTGTCTGTGTATGAAATTAAGATTTTCATTCCGACAAGAAAGAAAAGCAAGGAGGACATTCCCGATGCAGGACTATGCATTAGTTTGCGATGCAAAGTCCAATAGCAACCCGCTATTCTCGGACGACATGTGTGGACGATCGCCTCAATAGCGATCGGGAGAAGGCTATTTCGTAATCGTTCTGTCGCCGAACCAGACGAACAACAGCAGCCAAACCGGATGACAACGGCAAGCCTAGACGTCTTATCTATTAAGATTTTTCCAAATATCCGATAGCCATTACCTTACAGTGTTTCCTCTAAACAAAAGGGTGTCATTTATCTTTTTGAAAAGCCTTAGAAACGAGCTACGTTTGGCCACGCGAAATTGCTCATTTCCTATTGCTCCCAACTGGAGGTATGGACAAGGAGTAAAAAGGCGCAAAGAATCGGCTTTCCAACAAACTAATTTTCCCGGAAAACACGCAACTTCGTGCAAACGTAATGACGGCCAAGGGGTAGTCTTTTTGCCCCTTCATGATTCGAGGGGAAACTGGCTGATCGACGCGAGAACCGCTAAAAGAAGAGCGAGGATGCAAGGTGAGCTCGACCCCGACTGAATTTGAATCTTTCAAGTGGGGTGCAGAGCATCATTTGGAGCGTTGCCTACCTTCATCAAGCCCGCGTTTTGCTTTTAATTGACAAAGAATCAGTCCGGATTATTTCTTAATCAACGAATGAACAAATTCATTTAGCCTTTCATGGCAAACCACACACATATCTAACCACAACCTTCTCCCATATTCACACTATATTAACAACTTGACTCCAAATCGAACTCTTTTTCGAAGGAATTAGACCACTCGACGCTTTCCCCTCTCTTTCCATTTTCATTTTTTTCTGATTTTGGTCACGGCAGTCCCCCCGATTTAGCAAATACTTAAGTTCTCGAAATCGATGATGTAATAACACCTTCGGTCTCTTTCCTTATATGACCAGGAGCTGAGAATAGCCGAGCATGGATGCGGAGATGATAACGGCGATAGCGGCGGGACGCTGAATATGCTCTCCTTATTCCCTTCCCCGATGTCCCAGAACCCCCTCCAACTCGACGGCGTCCACGGGCCCTCCCTGCTGCCCGCCGCGTCCGCGAGCTCCTCCTTCTTCACCGCTTTGTAACAGCCGCCCGTGCTCATCTCGGACTCTGGGGCTCTCCCGCGAACCTCCATCTTGCCCTCTTGCGAGAAGCATCCGCCGAGGTCCGCGGCGACGGCGGCGCCATCGCGTCCGCCCCGCCTCGAGCGGGAGTTCAGATGGCCTTGCTCCCGCGGAGCCTGAACGCCGCTCGGTCGTAGGCCTTCGCGGCTCCAGCGCCGTGTCGAACGTCCCCAGCACACGCGCGTCCCCTTGCGCGTGGGGTCGCGTATCTCCGCCGCGAACTTCCACCACTCGCCGCGCCGCCCCCTGTAGTGCTTGTCGCCGCCGTCGCCGGCGGAGACCGACGGCTCGGCCTGGAGGGTGGCCCGCCGGCATCGCCGGAAGCTCGTCGCCGGGACCGCCACGTGGATGGCCGGGCGCGGGAGCTGAGAGTGGACGAAGACGGCTGCGTGGGGCTTGGAGAGGGAAGGGGCTGGCTTAGGTTCGAAGCTGAAGGAGGTCTGGGGGAGCTGGAACCGGAGGCGGCGGGGGTGGGGCGATGGTGGAAGGGCAAGCGTCGAGCTTGTGAGGAAATGGTCGAAAAAGGCGAAGTCGCTCAGGAAGGTGTTGCCTAATGAGTTCCAGGGTGGATCTCTGCTCTGGCGGTGATGCCATCGGTTTGTGTTTGAGCTCTGCTCCGCGCGTTCAAAGATCGTGGAAAATGGGAGAGAAGAAGAGGAGAGAAGATTTTTGAGTTGGAATTGTGGAGTGTGAAGACGGGGAGTGTGGCGGAGTGAATTATAAAGGGGGTTGGGAATCTACTGACTCGATAAAAGAGGGGAGGGAAGGAAGGTGGGGTGAAGGATTTTTCATGGCCTTCTGGGTGGAGATGGGAAGCATCCTTCTGCCTTAACTCAATCCACTTTACCTATCCAAACACTGGATCTCCTCCTTGGAATTTTCAAACGGTGTCTTGTCGTTTTCCTTGTTTAAATTATAATTTGGCTTTGGTTGTGAGGGGACCAATTCATGTCATGTATGATGATGCCACAGGCACGACAATGTTCTCCTTCCAGAAAGGTGCGTATGCCAATCTTCGTGAACAGTAATATAATATGAGAGGGAGGGGAGGCAATGAAAATATTGTTTTAACTCAAACGGTGTGCTGCTTGACTTGGGAGTGCAGTGATGATAGAAAGAAGCAATGAAAGAAATGTACGCCAGTAGCCTCTGTCTTTCTTTGCTCAGCTTCTTACTCAACCGGTGACTCTTCTTGCTTAACTTAGGACAGCCGGTGAATTGCTTTCGATCTAAGCTCCGTTCGTTAAAATAATCATAAAATATATTTTCAATATGACTGATTATTTACGCGATTAATTTTTACAAAAAAAAATCACTTATTTTTCGTGGGGAAGACAGGGCAGGAAGAAAAAGGAGGGGGGGTTAGGAGGGACCTGGTTCCGCTTTGAAGGTTTGGTTTATTGCCATTTTCTGAAGAAGAGGGGGGAGGGGGGGGGGGGGGGAAAAAGGGGGCAGACGAAGAGATGGAGGGAGCGATGGCCGAAAGGGGACAAAAGGGGGAGAGGGGGGGAAAGG
>JAGVVM010007147.1:0-16371 GCA_019149425.1 Psidium friedrichsthalianum
CCATGAGAGCCAGAAGAAGCGGCCACTTAGCAAGTTTGTGGGCTGTGTCGTAGTAGTCTAGCTTATTGGGCCACATGAGTCCAGAACTAGAAGTCCGCCACTGCAAAAGATCTCGTTCCATCAAGACTGAAATTGAGACAATAACCTTTTCTCACCAACCAAGAACATTTCAACCGTAACAAAGTGACGATCTCGTCGAGTTAGTTAAGACTTAACATCAATCTAAATTAATCATATCAAATCCTAGCGAAAGGAGCTCCTTTAGATCACTCCAGGACCGGAGAAATTACAACGGGACATGACCACTGAACTTAGTCAAGCACTTCGTAAAGGTCTAAACACTCGGAAGTCATAGGAAAGGAAAAAAGAAAAACACTGAAATTATGAAGATCACACATGGTCCGATCACTAGATTCAATGATAACACACACTAAGAACTTCAGAACTAGTTGCAACGGCTTGTGATGCACATTTAGGTTCAATGTCCCCATCACCATCGTCGAGCAGTACATTAACATCAGTATGTTGAAAGAGCACACATTAAATATCTATAGAAACTCCAAATCTATATCTAGATATAGTTCAAAAGAGTAAAATCCATGAATCTATATCTAAATCTAAATCGGGAGAACGGCATAATCTCAAAGGGTTTATGGAGCCACGTCGCGAACATTCTCATCAGTGGTTATCGACTAGTTGAATGACTGAACTAATCTCCACATTCACCTAATATCAGCTATAAAAAATTATTTACACTCGCAAGTTTTCACAACATAGCGGGAGAGAAAAGTAAAGATAACTCAAATAAAGAAAAAAAAACTTGTAGCCAAGAACGGAAAGAATAAATGGTGGGGGTAAGGGAGAGGGAGAGAAAATCTCTCGAGGAAAGAGTGGAGAGAGAGAGAATAATTAGATCAATTTAGTCATACACCTCTTTTTATATTATATCAATTGAATATATCCGATCAATTTTGACTAAAATTATTAACGTGAATGTAAATACTTTTAATAAATTATTGAATTATTCGTAAATTTTTTGGTCTTTTCTTTTTTCATTTCTTTCATATTCTTTACTTTCTCTTTTTTTGCTAAGGGCAGCAAGGCATGACAACCACTAAGCGAGGGTGAGGCTATGATGCCTTGATCGAGCGAGCCCTCGCCTCAGTTCGGCAAGGGCCGAGATGCCTTTGTTCGTAGCCAACGAGGGTCGACCGATGGCCTTGCCTACTCTTGGCCAAAAAAAAAAAAAGAGATCATAAAAGATTAGAAGAAAAAACAAAAAATTGTTTAAAAATATCCCTGTCAACACCGGCCATATTATATAGAACGATTGATATTAACGTCAAATGTAAAAGAAAAAAAAAGATTTATGACTAAATTAGTTAATTAAAAGTTTGGAACTCTTTGGTATCAATGTACTTGATTTAAGACTTTTTTTTTTTTACTACTTCCGTTTGACAACTAAGTGCCACACAGTGAAAGACAATGTTCGGCCCGACGGCTTAGAATGCTACGTGGCAACTGCACCGTCGCAAGATTTATCAAGACCATCATCATTACATCTCGAAGGGACGGTTGAATTGTCGAATCGATCACTCAATTTGAAACGATAAGATTGAGTTGGAATCTCACCTCCCACGAAGAATCTCCAAATTGCACTTTCGAAGCTCCTTCATCTTCCCTCCACTTATTATATTTTGGCAAAAGTATAGTCTCGGACCGAGCGATATGAGGTCAATCATGAAAAAGTAGGACTCCTCGTACGCCTCTTCCTCGTTCTTCCTCACCAGCGATCACTCAAAGCACTTACTATGATAAGACACACCAAATTGCCGTCCCTAGGATAAAACGCACGAGTCCGAAATAGCCGCAAAACCTAGGCGCCGGATCTTCTCTGCCCCTCTCGACCCACCATGGCCACGGACCACCGATACCATTGCACGGCAAATTTCGGCCACCGCCGATGGCCCCGAATGGCCTTGGACAAACTTGCTACCGACGGGCTATTGTTATCGGTGGTTGAAGTAAAAAGATTTTTTTAAAAAAATGAGAAGAGCCAAACTCCTATCAAAGGCTAGTATTAGCCTGTTTAGACTTGTCCAAACTCATTCTCCTTTAGAGCCACCCATTCGAAAATGGATGACGTTAGGAGTGAGCAGTTTAGGTTTTGTATAAGTTTCACCTGTAACCTAAAACATATTTTGTATATCTTGAAATTTGAAACCTACTATGTTATAGGTTCTAAGGTCGATTTCGAGGTCTACCTAAGTTACATGTACTCTTAATTGAACAATTATAATAAATCATTACATTAATGATCACCATTTGCTGCTACAATCCACTGATCACAATTTATATTTAGACATGCGAATAAATATGAAATATCAACAAAAAAAAAAGTTTAAGTTATAAATTGGGCGGCGCTTTATTCACTCCTTTTTTTTTTTATGTTTTGACAATCGTATCCCTTATTTGGCCATCACTTTACAACTTTATATGGCCCTTTTCATTATTTGGTCAACTCTTTGTTTTTTTTTTTTTTCTTGTGGGATCACTTTTTTTCCTCTTCCTTCTTTCCACACCTTCCCATCATTTTCTCCTTTTTCCTCCACCGAGATCGAGAAAAATCCCACACGTTCCCCGTACCTGTCCCTATCTCCTTCACACATCTCGAATGTATCGGATTCCCCAATGAATAATGGGATCCCACTTTCACCACTGACGGCTAGAACAAGTTTGATGAAATGGGGGGGCTCAACTTTTGTGACCATCTATTTCAATCTTCTTGCTAGTATGAGATTTTTGGATGACGATATGATGGCAGTTGGGATCCCGCCGCCAATCCCCCTCTGCCACCCTGATCTAGTGGCTCTTGAGACTTCTTTGATCATATTGATGAGAATGAGAGCTTAAGCTTTGACGACCAACGTGGAGTTGATATATTTCGAGAGCTTTGGAGACTGGTCACAGTTTCAGGGTGAAAAGCTTGACTGTTTAAAGGTAGATTCAAGTGAAGCTACTGTATTTCATGATGCAAATGAAAGATCGTGTGAAATCAGGTGATATGTCCACTACAAATAACAGCTTTTGTTCAGCGGTGGAGAACACTTGTAAATTGATCATCCTACGAGATCCGCAAGGTGGCTTGAAGCAAGAAACGGCTAATGAGGCGAGATAGGTGGGAACAGAATATAGTGCCAGTGATTCGAGCCAAAGTTCACAGGACAAGGGTGGTCTTGGACGTTCGAGATCTACGGTAGAAATGAACGCAAGAAACAAAGATTTAGGCGTTAAAGTTTCCTTTAAAGCATAAGGGACGTCGAGCACAAATTCTTCAGGCTTCTGAGTTGGTAAAGAGTCTCCAGGATGCTCGAGGGAACAATGGGTGCCATATGCAAAGGGAAAGGTACGTGGACAATTGCTTTGCTTGATGTCTCTTTGTTTTCCATGTTCGATAAAATTATCGGAATTGTCTTCTTGCGCAGTGTCCGTGAATCTGGTTGTGTAAATCTCTTAAAATAATTAAATTCTTGTAGGTTAGTCATTGTCGTCGGCTTTGTTGGGAGCTTTCAAAATGTATGTTGCCGCTAGAAGCCTCCACTAATAAATTGAGGACGACAGGGTTTGTGGAAGGAGTAGGATGTGTAGAAAGAAGAGAGTGGCATGGCCTGCTTGCGGAGAGAAAATAGAGAGGCGAGTGGGAGGCGTAAAAAAAGAAGAAGAAGAAAAGTGGACCCATAAGGATAAAAAGAAGAAACAAAATAAAATAATTTGACCAAATAATAAAAAAGTGACCGTGTAAAATTGTGCCAGAAGTATGGGCCACGTAAAGGATAAAATGGTCAAAACATAAAAAGATATGGGAGTGTCTAAGCCATAAGGAGAGTGGAGAAAGTGCGGCCCTAAAATGATTTGACAAAATAATAAAAAAGCGACCCTATAAAATTGTACAAAAAGTATGGGCCATGCAAGGAATAGAATAGTCAAAACATAAAAAAAAAAATGGGAGTGTTTAAGAAGTAGGGGAGTGGACAAAGGGCAGCCTATAAATATCATCGAAAATGAAAGCTCAAATTAATGGTTTCAGACTACACACTCATAATCGGACGCCATAAAATACAGTAGGATAACGAGAATACATACATCAAGAAAAATGCAAAAATTAGTTTCAAGTTCAATCTACTTAAAACCTGAAATCTATTAATGATACAAGTTCTTTAATTTTTGAAATCCTGTACACATCCTGCATATCTTGGAACCTAGAGTCGATAGATTCTTCACGGGTTCAATTCTAGATTTTGGATTTTACTCTGAATTCATGCTCCTCCTTAGATGACGCGTCTCTTTGTTTTCCTAAAATAAAAAAAAAATTACTCGATGGAAATTCCGATCGTCAACGCGTGGAATTTGGAACCCGAAAAAGGCGCGCCGACGACTTGGACGAACGGAAAGGTCCGTCAACGCCCTCTGTCCTGTAGCGCCTGCGCCTTTCACGCCCCCACAGGGCCACATGCTTTTCACAAAACCCTTTATTTTATTTTATTTTATTTTTATTATTTTGTCAGATTCCCATAACCTTTGACCTTCGACACCTTTCGAAGTTTGGGCAAAACTCTCAAGTTGCTCCTTGTCGTCTCTCTTGGCGTAGGCCAGTGTGTCCGGTCTGTCCGTTGCTCACAAGGAACATCCAACTTCAATAAACCCTTGATTAACAGTCCAAATCCCATCTCCTTAGAGCCTTTGTTTTTTTTTTTTGCAACGAATGTACGAGCAATCGGAATATATAGTGTCTCTCGTTCGTACCGATAATTATTGGTCGAATTAGTATGACTCTTTGACAGAACGATCTTCCTCGATATCGATAGTTGATTCGGGTCTGATGATGGCGAGCACAACTGTGACCTGATGTACAGAGGAATTCCCAACATATATACATGTGTATAACTTTCCGAGGTCGTGCTTAATTTAAGGTTTACGCATATCTAATCAGTTTGATAATCTGGCAGGCGACAAATGAGAATCTGGTAAAATAAAATCGCGAAAAAGAAAGGAATAGGTCAATAAAGGGGTTTTGTCCTTATAATAATGTTCATCATCGTAAGCGAAAGAGGGTCATTGTTGCTTGGAAGGAACATGGAACGGTAGGATGAGTACAGAGGCTAAAAAACAAGGGAATGCAAAAGAAATTCCCAAGTCGTTTTCGGGATAATGTCGATCGTTGATGTTGTCGGTAGTTCATGTAGCTAGCGATTTACTGCTATTTAGGCTCATTTTTTGTCTTCACGGCAGTATTTTTTCTAAAAATGATTACTCGTATCACTTTGAATAATTAGCCAATTAAAATATTTTCATTTATTAGGGAAGATTTGCTAAAGTTTTACATTCTTTTTTTTTTCTAATATTTTGTGTATCTCTTGTTATTGTTTTGATTTACCTTTTGTTTTAGTTAGCATAGTATTTATAATATCCTTTATAATTAGATAGAAATATTTGGTAGATCTTCTCTCTTCATTTTTTGTTAAGCAACGTGTTATATAAATATTAAGCAGCAAATTACGGATTCTTGCATTATTATCAAACACAATTTATGTCTAAATATTTTTGTACACAACGAAATTATTTTTTATTTCATTCAAATTTTTAAGTGATACAGTGATTATATTTAATAAAAAATTTCAAAACATTCATTTTTCACAAAATAAAAGAAGTCAATTTCGAAATTGGCAAGGAAACTTAGGGGGTGCATGACATCCATTTTATTCCAGAAATAGATTTCTGGCTAGAAATAGATTTTTCTATTTTTATTTCTGATGAATTTTTGAGCAAAAAAAAATGCGTTATATAAGGACATAAATTTCTGATCTTCAAATAGAAGATCGTTTAACAACAGTTAAAAATTTCTACTTCTAGAATAGAAACAGGTAGCGGTCGGGCGGTGGTTGGTGGCGGCTGACAACGAGGGCCTACAGTATCGACAATGGCAGGCGAGGGCTAGCGGCGGCCGGCGGTGGTCACAGCGATGGCCGGTGTGGCCAACGGTGTGTGACGGCAATGGTTGCGGGCCCGTAAAGGTGCTCTGAAGTGATGCGACTGAGTCCATGGCGGAATTAGCAAGCCAAATCATTCCCACTTTAATTCGGTGCTAGATGTGCAAATTTCCTCGCTGCTATATGGATCAACATCAAATGATTTATTCAAAGGACCAGGGTGACAGACAGAGAAAATAACCTGCACGTGAAGAATAGACCTAAAAGGCAGCAGAGGAGGACGGTCATTGATTGCTGCCCAGATTCCTACCAGTGAAGTCCCGCCTGCTGAAAAGCACCTGGTACTGGTAGGCCATGAAACAAATGACCAAGGCTGCGTTTCGGAATAGCTTTGCAAAGCCCTTTGGACCTCTAAAGGCCCTCAGGCAAATGCCAGAGTGTTGGGTGTTGGCTTTTAATTTTTTGGGAGCAATTTCCCAATGCTAGCACTTTCAAGGGCTTCAGAAGGCCCTCAGCTCAAGGCTCTCCCTCACCCTCGTTTTAAAACTGGCAAGGAGACAGCAAAACATAGAAAGTTTTAGAGCCCCCCAGTCCATAGAGGACCAAATCCGCCTCTAGAAGTTTTACAGTGAGAGACTTATTATGGAGGAAAGAGAGTGTGCTTCTAGTTGCAAATTGTGTTTTTGTTATTTGCTTTCGGATTTCTGTTTTTGTTCAAAAGTCATTTAGAATTTTATAGACTTAAAAGATATACTCTCGAACTATTATTATGATATAAATGACATCTTAAAAAAAAAAAAAAAAAGAAGAAGATAGGGCGATCAAACATCAACATACACGTAAAATGGTGTGATGGAGATGTGAGCACTTCTTGCAAGAGGAGCAGGCTTCTGACAAAAGATAAGGTAATAAATAAGCGTAATCGGAAGACAAATAGGTGCTGGTCCCTCTGAGGAAAACATTTGGAAAAGCCGAAGACCGTGGGATTTTCCATCTGAGAGATTTGAGGGCGGGCCGAGAATGTGAATTAGAAGGTGGAACATGAAAGGAGATGAAAATACAAGCACGGGGTTCATGTCGTTGGTGGTTCATGTCAGCTCGTGACTTGCTGTCATTGAGGCTCTGTCTTTTATTCGCGGAAATTAAATGATTTGGACACTATTTTCTAAAAACGATGGTTACATCACTTCAGATATTAAAATATCTTCATTTATTATGAAATATTTGCTGCTAAAGATCTATTCAGAAATATTTTTCAAAATACTTATTTTCGGAATGACATGGAAACTTCGCGGGAAGCAGCTCAGAGAAATTCCATCTGATAAGCCATAAGAGGCAGAAGGAGAGGCCCACTTAGCAAGTTTGTGGGCTGTGTCGTAGTAGTCTAGCTTATTGGGCCACACAAGTCTAGAACTAGAAGTCCGCCGCGGCAACAGATGTGGTTCCATCAAGACTGAAACCGAGACAATAACCTCTTCTCACCAACCAAGAACATTTCAACTGTAACAAAGTGACGATCTCGTCGAGTTAGTTAAGATTAACATCAAATCTCAATTGATCATATCAAATCCTAGCGAAAGGAACTCCTTTAGAGCACTCCAGGACCGGAGAAATTAAGACGGGACATGATCATTGAACTTAGTCAAGCACTTTGTAAAGGTCTAAACACCCGAAAGCGATAGGAAAACAGAAAAAAAATAAAAAAAAAAACCCGAAATTATGAAGTCACGCAAGGGCTGAACCGAATGATGTAGAAGATTCATGTGGTCGACACCGCATCCAGCAGAATAAGACTGGATTTGTTGTTATTGTCACTGTCGTTCGCGTTGGGTAAAAGCCGATCAACTAGAGCGCAAGTTAGCATATGATAATGACCGCAAACCATAACTTGACGTGCAAGTAGTCATTGACTAAATTGTGCTCTTTGTGATTTTGGGTCTTCTCCTTAAATTCTCAGCAAGAATGGAAAACCGCCCGTGCTGAAATTCAGTGAAGTATGTTTAACGCAGTGCTAGATAAATCTGTCACTATCCGCTTCAGAAAACTAGCTGCATGTGCAGAGAGCAGGGAATCTCTAAAGAACACAAGAAATTTCATCGCTAAGTTAATGTTCGACAGCATCATGCGATTTTATATTACATAGGACGATGACTAGGAAATTACACAAACATTCTTACCACAAAATAAACAGCTTAAGGGATTCAGAGCCCATCAGAAGACATGAACATAAGGATCTGCTACATGATAGGCAGTTACTACCACGCTGTTGCGACTGACGATCGGCGGCTGTCTTCACGGGCGCGACTTGAATCTCTTGGTCCCCTTTTCGATCATGCACTGAAGGGACGGGACACTTGTAGGCCTGATTCTGGCACCGTCTCCTCATAACCGGCGTTCTCGGAGATAGGCTTGAAGCCCCGAAACAGAAGTACTGACCCCTAAATTTCTTGCAGAAGGAGCCTCGTTTGTCCCTCGGGTTCGAAGTTCTGTCTGTAATGACTTCCTTGGAGCATGATGGCCCGGCAACCTCAGGTTCAGCATAGACACCCTTCTGCTTATAGTTGTTCACTGAATTGGGCGAGAAACTGGTGACTTTGAAAACGAGCTCGAACGAGACCGACGCGGAAGATTCGGGTTTGGCACAGCCTGCAGAACCCTTGCCTTAAACCGAAGCCAACTTCTTCTATTGGATGGCTAGAAATATTGCTCCTGACTGAGAGTGTCCTCTTGTGGCTAGGAAGCGAAGAGGGCTTCGCGAATCTCTGCCGAAGGGGACAGGAGTTTCGTCTGAGCTAAAGTTAGCTGATCTTGCGTCGCCCGATCTTTTACCTCTCTCGGTATGTTTTTCTCTATTGCTAGGCCACAACAGAACCTTTCTGAGCCTCTGTGCTGCAGAATTTGCAGTGCACGGTTTCTTACAAATGAACGAGTTGTCATTCTCATTGGTCGAGTCGAATGAAGATGAAGCGATCCCGGAATAGCCACATCAGTGGCATCTAGTGCATCTCAATGCCTGTATGCAAGAATATCTCGCTATCGACGATTCTAAAGGATGTCCCTGGACTGCTTCCATTGACTTGCATCTTCAAATGGGAAGCGATGGCTTGTCGGGCCGTGAAATCCCGAGCTCCCAACATTCCCCCCAGCTGAAATCTGTCTAATCAAGATATCTGATGATACAGAATGCGGGCGTTGTTTGAGCAGATCGAGAGCGGTCATGCCATTTTCATCGCGGACATTCACGTTGATGGAGCGGACAGTCATCAGAAGCTCGATCAGTTCTGAATGAACATTCCCGACCATCGCCATGTGGAGCAGTTCGGCCATCATTAGTCTTTGCATTTATGATGTCTTCCATAGCCTTTCCATGTACCAATTGCTTCATGAGCTCATCTGCCTGTCCAATCTTCGGAAGCCGTCTGGAACCCTGAAATCACCATGTGGAGGAACGTTTCTCCGGCACCATTTGGGATGAAGACAGACGAGGTGAAGCAGATATCAGGGCTTGGACTGTGGCTAATTGACCCTTGAGAGTAGCAATGTTTAGTGCTGTGTTGCCTTGATGGTCTGGTGGAGTTGCCGATATCGAAGGATTCTATAAGGTACTTAACTACCTGCGGTAAAATTCAAGAGAATTGGTGACAAATTGACAAATGATGAGGTTGTTCCGACACAGTTGAACATGGAGAACATCGAAGCCATGGACATCTGAAAGTGACGTTTCATTTCATATGTTACGATCTCCAACAAAGTTGTACATACGAGGCAAAACATATTCAAGCCAGCTAGATCTATCATCGGCTACTACGTCAACTGATATTTGAACATTATAAGCTCACATCTCCATTCGTTTCATGGAGGATTACAAGCTAAAACATACAATTTTCGCGACAAAATTTAACCAACTCACCTCAACCTGTCCTCTGCTCGCGGCTGCATGTAAGATGGTAGATCCTTGAGCATCTCTATAAGCCAAAACATCAGAGCAATTGCTTAAAAGCTCCTTCAGAATCCTCAGATTCCCTCCCCTAGCCGCAGCATGAGCAGCCCTGTTCATCATCTCCCACCTATAAAGCGAAGGAATCTCCCCAATGTGCTCCTCCAATTCTCCACCTTTCCCAGTCGAAAGCCTTGGCGAGACAGCAAAATCGAAAACATTGAACACTTCGCAGCTCTTGCTCCTAGCAGCAGCATAAAGCACATCAGTGACCCCAAATTCCCTTCTCCAAAAACAAGTAAAGGGTCTCTCTCAAGCAGTTCTTTGACGAAACCCAAGTCTCCGGCCGATGCGGCGGTGTACATGAGCCACCCGCCATAGCCGCCTCGGAGGAGGGAATTCTTCTTGCCCCTCTTGGACTCGCACTCCTGAAAGAGCTTCCGCGCGACCTGAGACCGGCACTTGGCGACGTCGTGGAACTTCTCGTCGTCATCCCACACGGTCTCAAGCCGCCGGATCCGGCGGAGGACGTGAGCTTGATGAGGTGATTGTTGTCGATCTTAAGGAGCTCGCGACCAGGTCGTAGTGGCCATTCGCAGCCGCCCAATCTATGGGGGCCGCATACCACCACTGATCCCCGGTGCTCTCCCACCGAAGAGAGAAAGTACGTAGGATCCATCAAGAAGACAATAAGCAACAAGGCAGGATTTTTCAACGGCAGTCCAATCCAGAATCTTCGACAAAACCACGACTCCGCTCAGCAAGACGAAAAAGCACGAACAATCGGTGCGCTTTACTCGATCCCAAGCATTTCTCACGCACATACCCCCAATAACCAAACAAAAACCGCAGATCGAGAACGTCCCGACGACAAAAGAGAGATGCCACGAAGTATTTAGCTTTCGATGAGGCGCTTGAGGCGAGTTGCCTGATGGATTGATCAATGGCAGGAGAAGGACATGGTAGGTGAAGCGGTTTCTTCAATGGCGGGTGTCGAGGAATAAAGCGGGAAGCGAGTGGAAAAGGAGAGCGAAAGCTGCGTCGACTCGCAAAACAAGGACGCGTCGAGAGTTAAAGCTGAGCTAAACGAAGGGACCGAGAGAGACAGGCAGACAGAGACCTCTGTGCTTGATGATAAAAGCTCGCGCATTTTGACGACATGGAAGGAAGAAAAGTCGTTGACGCTGCTTATGCTTTGGGCAGCTGCGGCTCACCGACCTGAATTAATAACCGTCGCAGTTCGGCGCGACACGAATCGACGTGTGGAACACGGACGTGATGGAGTTTCTTTTTACAACCGTATTAATGACCAGGAACGCATATTTGCTAAGGGATTTCGTGATTTGGACAGAAGAAGCACTGTCACTCGGTATGAATGTCATGCGGCTCATTTATATGATAAAAATATAGTAGTTTATGATTATACCCTTGAGATGATTATAGAAATGGAAAAAAATGGCACAAATGATCTCTAAATTTTAGCAAAATAGACGATATGATTTTTGAATTCTTAATTTGTTCAATATGATCCGTAAAGTTTAGCCAAATATATAGTATGATCTATAAGCTTTTGTTCAATTGATCTATAAACTTTGACATATGTATTTTTTCTTTTTTGGTATCGAAGGTACCCGAGCCAGCTTCCATATGGAACACGCACCTCAACTAATCCTCTGGGAGGGCTAGCGCAGCATCCCACTGTCACGACCCTCAGCTTAAATCACCGGCTCCAAACTTTGAATCTAGGACTCTCGTGAAAAGATCAGAGCACAAACCAACTGGACCATCGATGGGTGGGTAACTTTGACATATGTAATTTAGTCCTCGATAGTCCAAAATTATCTCTGAACTTGAATTAATGAAAGGAAAACATTAAATATTTTCATATAATTCAGCAGCTAAATTAACACGTACTAAAAGTTCATGGTATACATTGAATATACTACAAGTTTATGGATCATATTGCATATTTAGATAAAGTTCGAGGGTCACTTGAATAATTTAAAAAGTTCAAGAACCACATTGTACATTGGACCAAAATTTAGGGACTATTTATGTCATTATCCTTACGAAAATGCGATGTTATATGGTGTAAACTTGTTTTTTGACAATCTTTTTATTTTTTTTTATTTTTTCATTGCTTTGTAATGCAGTAAACATAAGATTTTTCATTATGTTTATGAAGAGTTCGAATGTCTAACACGATACTTAAATGAAGTGCGGAATAAACATGCTCAAAACGACTTGAATCAATGATCACACATGAGTACATCGCGCTTTCAGATGTATTGTGGTTTCCATCGACTGAGTTTGCCGATGTCGTCTCGAGAGATCATTCACTTCGATCACCGTTCAAGAGTGGAGCCGGAATTCGTCGTCTTTCTCTCTGTGCTCTAAAGAAACCAACAATAAGAGAAACTGACGACGTCTCTGTGAATATATAACATCATGTTCAAAAGACTGATAACTGCCCTTTGGCAGTTATCCAACGTGGGTAAAGGGGTGTGATTGCCCGTAAGGACAGATCACGGTACTCCCATAAAACCCAACATTTTACGATGCAATGTCGTAACTAAGCGCAAGCATGCTGCGATATTATTTAGCATCGTTATGATTACTGGCATAATCAAGCAAAACTACCATCAAAAACGCTACCATAAAAAACGCCACGATCATGTGGTGTATTATTGTATTGCAGAAGTACGGATATTCACAATGATTAGTGATAATTTGGTGGTGGTGTGAAAGAGGAAACATGAATAGTGATGGAGCGAGGGAATGGCCGAAATCTGTGGAAAAAATGCATGAGCTAGAGGAATATGTCCTTTTAAGGCAGATCCGATCATAAAAGCTTAATGGAGCACATTGACCACAAATCGGAGAAATTAAGGACAATTTTGTCGTGTCTTCATAAAAGAGAAAAGAAAGCTAAATTCCTTTCTTTTTTTTTCCCCAATTTGCATGACACGACGACGACGATATCTTTATTGAGGTAGCATAAATTCTTGCAAGATCAGAACTTCAGTATTCATCGGGGAAAAGTCGTGGTAATATCATAGATGATCAATTTAGGGGCGCGCATGATAATATTTTTAGAGCAAAAATCCATTTAATAACGTAACTTTAGGAATAAAAATCTGTTTCGTTATGTAACATCACGTTTTTACTCGTAGAGGTTTTTTTTTTGTTTCAAAAGTAATTTTAGAGCCATTTGAATAAGTAAAAAAAATTATTTTCTCGAGAAGTAGAAAAATCAACTTTTGCTTAGAAAGAGAAGTTGATTTCTATAGCAGAAGTGTTGCCGCACGTGCCCTTTAACCTTTTTACTTTAAGCTTTGGAAGAGTTAATGAACGGAGAGGTTGTGCATTGTAATCATTAGACTATTGGGTTTGCATTCTTCTAAACTTGTGGGTCATTAGAGGTTGATTAGTTCGTTTGCTTGCTCTCTTTTTTTCTCTCACTTACAAGTGAATATGACTCGTACCACGATAAATTAATTAAACTCATAAGAAAAACTTCTTACACATAATTTGATGTGATGGAGAATATCTCATGACGTATGAAATTTGATGAATTTGTCATTTCAATCAATAATTTATATACCATCCATAGCCGGTGAAATCTAAATTCCAAACTCGGGGCACTATATTCGGCAATTCGCCTGGAGATGAATTCATCTACCAAAAAGTCGAGAGGAAAACACGCATTACCCAAGTGCAAACACATACGAAAATTTCAGTAGTGTATGTTTACAAAAATATGAATTTCTAAGTCATGTATATAATTAAAAAACATTTTTTTACGACATTGAACTACTCACCTTCGAAGACTAATTTCCTTTTGATATATAAAATACGAAAACTTCCAGTAGTGTATAGTCACCAACTTGATCATATTGATCATAGGTTGACCTCGCGGCCATAGGTGTGGAGGAAAAAAGAAATGGAAAAAAATGAAAGAAAATAAAAATAATTTGAAACAAAAAAGGTATTGTTAAAATCTATCCACGCTAGCGTCGGTCGGCATCTGCGTCAACATGGCGGACCAAAGTTAGTTAGATAAACTGAATTGGTACAAATGCAAAAGTTTTATGACATAATTGGCACACCCAAAAAAAGGTTTAGGATTGAGTTGGCATTAATTGCCAAAACGTTTATGACTGAATTGAACAAAAAGGCAATAGGTTTAATTTTTTTTTTTTGACAATTTTCCTTGGCAACCTTCAAAGATGAATTCCGTCAATCTATTTTCTTGTGTAAAGTCAAAAATTTGAACTTTTTTTTGAACAAACTATATGGTTTTAACTGATCACAGTGTCGAAATGAATTAAAACCATAAACAAATCAATCTTCGAGCCCGTGCCACGCGTGAGATTTCCCTAATACAACCATAAAACGAGCTATGACACATTTTGAAGTTTAAACTATAATGACGGGAGGGATTTCTCATCCAAAATTTAGTCGACGGTGCAGTTTTCTTTTGCCACATAAAATTATAATATTAAAAATTTTTTGGTTATTATTTCATGTGAAAGAAAAATATCGTGAAAACGCTTTTTTTATGGTCAGTTGGAGGCTCCTTCAACTAATCAAAATTGTCGGCGGTGGGAAGAGAACGTCATCAGAATAGTCGGTGCAGTCGGCAGAATTTCGTGGCTGCAAAATGAAATGTCCGCTCCCGCCGCTGATTAAGTCCAGTGCAAGTTGGTAGGCAATTAGGCATGCGATCATGCCGAGCTGATTTGACGATTATTTTGCCGAACGTCCGACCAAACGAGTTGTAGACCTCGCGATTTGAATATGAAATTTCGAAAATGATGACCGGTTGATTGAGATTTCTAGCATCTATCCGAAAATCAAATCAGACTAAATAAAAGGTTTAAGAGCAATGGTGAAGTCAGACTAGATGTGTTAAAGGGTGGGTTGGATCGGGTTGGAAAATAATAGACCCATTTAATCTGTTCTAACCCATTTCCATACAGTACAAATTTAACAACTTATACCTGACTTATTACTTAAACACTTTTATATTTAATCAAATCGTAAAATACCTTATTTCGTATAATTTGTTAAAAAATGATATGCTAAAACACTTTTATGCTATACAAATTTAGTAAAAAAAATTATTCTTTTTTTAAATATTTCTAATAAACTTATTAAACAAAATTAATTGTTTACTATTTTTGATTTTCTAGTTTCTTTGACTTTTGTTACCTCTAAAACCCCCTGGGGAGTGGTGGTAGAACAGGCCAACGACGTATGCCAATAGTTTTCATATTTGTGAATTTTGTTTTTCTTTCTTCTTTTACTAATAGAGAAACTAATATAATTGAAAGCCCACTCCATTGGGCAGTTTTTGAGTCCAACTTGTGTGAACTTATTTTGACACTGCATTTTAAATTACAACATGTTAAACTTGTTTGATCCATTTGCATAATCTCTTTATAAAAACTTAAAAATCAAATACGAGACAGCCCATACAAAAAGTACGAGACAAAAGATATGGATTCATATTGACAACTCTAAATGAGACGTGTCAGAAGGCTCAAAGCGATGAGAACCACCCATACTAAGCGTTGTCACAATGCGTTGTCTTTAAACACAATGTCCAAGATAGTTCGTTCAAAAGAGAGAGACCACCTCAAACTCCTTAACCTCCCAACATACACCCACCATCTCATAAATTAAGGCTTCAAAATCGGATGGAACAACTACTATTAATCTGTCTAAAAGGTTTCCCTTCACAGTCAGCGGCTGAGTTAACACTCTTGACTCCACTGAATGCCTCATAGTAGCTAGTCTTGGAACAAAATGGGTCTGCTTAGTATTCATAGATTGTGCTAATCCCTTCAAACCCTTCGTTTCCCACTTAAAAGTGAAGTAAATGATTTACTTTTCTACGCAAAAAAGAGATAAGTGAATCCAAACTTTTAAAATTACACTTAAGTATCTTACCAAAACTTATCACCAAAGTACAATCAAGTCCTAAAATTTGTAACATTTACTGGACAATGAAGTTTCTCTAGTCTGTTGATTGCATTTGAGTGTTCTTAAAACTCAATGTTGAATATATCCGTGACAAATCTTTAGGACTCAATTTATCTTCGTGATAAAGTTTGGGATTTTCAGTGAACTTGTCCCGGCAAAGAATAGAAAGCACATAAAGCCGGGGCTTAAGGACAAAATTTGTTAAAGGGAAAGAGATCACTGAAGAAAGTCTCCCCATTCCAAGCAAAGCAACAAGTATCTGCTTCCACGGAAATGTAAGTGACTTAAAAAGAGTCTCTTGCGTCATTGACCGTGGCTTCTTTGAGGCAATGCAAGGTTCCTGGCTTCCAAGAGTTCGCCTATTATCCCATTGGGTATTGAAGGGACAGCAATTGCGCAAAGCTCATCTGTTTCCACTCCAACCAACTGCGACTCCCGGACATAAAACACCGCCCTAAA